>BGZK01004559.1:0-12825 GCA_005406025.1 Eumeta japonica | reverse complement strand
GTAAGTGAGAAAACTTAACACATTCAAACTTTTTTTTATAGTAACGCACACACATTTTTCGAATTTGCAGCTCTACTAACAGCATTTTTCTCATACCAGTGATTTTCTGACACTTGTTTACAAATAAAATGACAAAGAGTGAACAGAGTTTCCTAGCGAAAATTTTATTCATATATGGTGGATAACAATACAGGAATTAAATTATCAATTCCATTTTTTTCTAGTTTTTCATATTATAAAATAAAGAGAAAATATGCAAACTTTGAAATTTGAAAATTTGCATTCTAAAAAATAGGAGTGCAACTATGCTTCCCATAAATATTTAAAATGTAAGGTTTGGCAACACTGGTTTAAACAACACATATGTACATTTTGAGCACATTACAATTTGACGACATTTTTTGAAATGAACTTGTACTTACATTTGTACACATGCGACTTGCATGCAATTAGAATATTTTTTTTTTGAGTTTTTCGTAGATAACACATATATAAAACTTGCAGCAAGTAACTTGCAGGTGTAAAGCAGGTAGCTATTTTAATTCTACAAACAAATTTGTTGAGTTAATTTTTTCATTAGTAGGCGGAATTATTCAAAAGCCTTATATTTGGGTAGTTTTTGGCAATTAAATAGAGCATTACCAAAAAGTCACACCAAAGTTTCAGGTATTATTGGTATGAGCATTTTGTCTTTCTTGTTTACTAACTATTTCAAAAATTTGGCTGTCTGAACCTGCCCGTTCATTTGCAAGAAAGAAAACTATCACAACCTCGCATATAGGCGAAAATACGTAGTGTAATGGATATAATATATGACTTTTTTCATTAAAAGTCATAATTTTTCTAAATAAAAATTTCTCCAAGATTCAAGAATCATTTGATTTAATTTAAAGTATTTATAAACATAATAAATTATGAATACAAACAGAAAAAAAGGTACTAACATCAGGGGTTTTCGACCTTAACAGACTAACTAGATACGATTATAAATATTGCAATGCTTTAGCAGAGTACAGACTTTTTTATGTTGTTGTGGTTTATAGTCTTAAGGAGTTCCGGAAGATTGATTTCACCAAACAGTGTAAGCTGTGCGTTGTTGACGAAGCAGCAGTTAAATATAAGGTGGTTTATGTCTAATATATTATCGGAGTTACAGAGATGGCATACGTTAGGTTGAGTTTTGTTAAATATGTGTTCGTGAGTTAGGAGAGTGTGCCCTAGTCTAAGTCTGGTGTATTTGCTTATTTCTTGTTTTGAGGTTTCGTGTGGATAATGTGCAATAGAGCCGTAGGGGTTAAAATTTTTGTAGGGGTGTTGATAGGAGGACCAAGTTTCTGCTGCTTTATTATGAATTGCTGTTGTAATGATTCTTTTGATGTCCGTTTTTGTAGATGAAGGGTAGGTTATTATTGGCGCCTGTGAGTCATACTTTGCTGCTTCATCTGCTAGGGTATTTCCCTCAATGCCAATATGACTAGGTATCCACATCAGTTTGAATTTTGTATGGTAATTTATTAGAAAGTCTCTGATTTTTGAAACTAGTGGACTGAAGTTTTTGATGTTTTGGACGACTGTTATTGCTGATTTGGAGTCAGAACAAATAATATGTTTTCCTCGGATGTTTTTGTACTTATTGAGTGTGTAAAATATTGCTGTAGCTTCGGCGCTGAGGATTGAAGATCTGTGATCTAGTGAGCCTAAGAAATCTATTTGTAGATGGTAGTTTATGACCGCGAAAGTTGTAGAAGTTGTGGTTTTAGATCTATCAGTATAGATAAATTTCCAGTTCTTGCTTTTATGAAGTGTTGAGATGTCAGAAAAAAGTGATTTATATATGATACCTGGGGTAGACTTTGGGGAGGTGATGAGATCATTGATAAAACTGGAACTGCTAAGCTTCCATTGCGGTGCGGCTGGGGTATAGGGTTTTTGGTAGGACAGTTCGATATCCATTTGGTGCTACATTGAGTGCCATTCTGGCCGTGGATGGGTATCGTAGAGGCAGCTGAGAGGAAATATTCTGAATACGTCCAAGAAGGTGTTGTTCTGTAGGGAAGAAGATTTTTTGAATGAAGTGGGCAATAAAGGTATCGAACCTTAGTTCTATTGTTGGCATTCCTGATTCGGCCATCAAGTTTTTAATTGGCGTGGTTTTAAGTGCTTTAAATGCTAATCTAATGAAGGAATTGTAGATTGGTGAGATTTTTTTTAGTTGAGAAGTTGTTGTTTTTCCATATATTATTAAACCATAATCTATTTTAGCAAGGAGTGTGCTGCGAACGACACAGAATAGTATTAGGATGTGAATTGTTGTTCCTAGCTGCAAGACATTTGATGAGGTTTAGACGACTATTTAGTGTTTTTTAAGGTTGTCAATATGTGAGGACCAAGTGTATGATTTGTTGAAAGTAACACCAAGTACTTTCAAGTTGGTGACAGTTTCGATAGGGTGCCGGCTTTACAACCTGTTTTCTTGCAGATGTGCAAACATTTTGTTTTTTGAAATCATATTTTAGAGCCAGTTGTGTTGCACCAGGACATAATGTATTCGAAAAGCGAGTCCAGTTCTACTTGGACAGCGTGATGTCTTTTGTGGTTGCTAATGATCGGCGTAGATAACATGTTTGAAGAATTTGTGATCTCTGATTATTTTGCTTAGCTTGTTTGTTGCAATTTGGAAGAGTACTACAGATAATGGGAGCCCTGTGGGATTCCATTATGAAGGGGATTGGGTGATGAACGAACCCCATTAACATTAATGATAATTTTCCTGTTAGATAGGAATGAAAACACATATTTTATGATTTTTTTTACCAACTTTCCACTCTTATAACTGGGATATAATTGTGTGCATAATAACACGGTCGGAGGCTTTGTCAAAATCTATAGAAAATAATGTTAGGTGGTTGCGATGAGACAAGGCAAGCGCACTCAGGTGGTTTATATAGGTGAGCGCGTCAACGGTCCCTTTTCCACGTTTGAAGGCCACCTGCTCGATAGCTGCCAGCTTGTTTCGTGTAAGGAACCAGCTAAGCCTAGTTGCTACTATTTTTTCGAGGACTTTGGATGTGCACGAGATAAGGGAGATTGGACGATAGCCTGTTATTGAGCTAGGCTCTTTGTTGGGCTTAGGAATAGGGATGATTCCTGATGTTTTCCATTGTTGGGGGATGATACCGGTGGCAAAAATAATGTTGTAGAGCTTCAGTAAGTGTGTTAGTGTGTTATGTGGTAGATTTTTAACATAGGATAGGATATGACTTTAACTCGAATAGAGTAATTTGTTCCTCAAGTAGTTTTGCTGTGTTGTTAGGGACATATCCTAAGTTAATGTGGCAATTTTGTTTGTGTTGTTTGAATAATGACCCGAAATTATCATCACTGGATTGTTGGGACCAGGTGTTTGCAAAAAAGTTCGCTATACCAATTGAGTTGATGATTGATTCGTTGTTGTGTGAGATAAGTCTGATACGGTTTTGAGTTTTAGCGCCGCTTAACCTACGTATATTGTTCCAGATTTTTGTTGACGGTGTATGAGGATTTATTTGGCTGGTGAATTTGACAAATGCTTCTCTTTTGCAATTTTACATTTAAGTTTAAATAAGGAGTTGGCTTTTTTGTACGCAATTAAATTGCATACCGTGGGGTACCTTTTAAAGGTTTTAAATAATGTTTGCTTATTGACTCTTAATTTATTGAGATCACTGTTCCACCAATAGAGAATTTTTCCTTTGTGATATTATGGTGTACAGGAATAGAAGTGTTTGCAGCTGCAATGATGGTTTTTGGAGCTTAGCAGTTTCCTTTATTAACATTTGTGGATAACTCATTATTCAGTGTTTGAATTCGAATTTACGCCAGTTAGCGTTCTCCGTATTAAACCGTATTTGTCTGGGGTAGGGATTTCGATAGGTGTCGTCATTTTGATTTTAATGTGTATGGGGAAATGGTCACTACCGTGAAGATGTTGATCAACACACCAACCGAGTAACGGGAATATATCTGCTGAAGCAAAAGAAAGATCAATGTGTGTGAAAGTCGATCTAGTCGAAAAGTGTGTAGGAGCTCCATCGTTAAGCAGGATCATGTTTGATTGATTTATAAAGCTTTCTAGTCTATGGCCTCTACTGTTTGTATTGTTTGATACCCAGAGTGTTGAAAGCCCATTGAAATCACCCAAAATTAAAGTGTTGGTGCAATTGTTTGAGAAAATGTTGCTTAACTCGGTTACAAGTAAAACATACGTAGGGTTCAGATATATGGAAACAATTTTCAGTTTGAAGCCCATAAAAATATTAACTTCTAGGAAAATTCATTTTGTAGGCTTCTAGCTTCAAGTTTGATTTTATTCTTTACAAGCAGTGCAGTGTTGGAACAAGGGTGTGAACTCACCGTAACGTAGCCACTTAGTTTTATATTGTTTGGTGGGGAACGTGTTTCTTGCAGAATTATGATGTTTGGATTGCAGTTTGCAACCAGCAATTGGAGTTCATGTAATTTGTTATAAAAGCCGTTCAAATTCCATTGTAATATTTTGAGATCCATTTTGAAATTGAGTGAGATGTATGTAATTTTTATTTGGGAATTATAGCTCCATGTCGTCAGATGTGTCGATTTCATTTCTTCTTTTATTCATTTTATTTGTATTGATATTAGATTCGGTTTGGGGTTGGTTGTTTTATTGTCTTATTGTCTTTTATGTTTGATTTAGATGGTGATTTGGTTTGATGAGTATTTCTATTTGGGGATGTATTACTTTGATTAGGTGATTCAGTTTGATATGTTTGTGTTGTTTGCTTTTCTGTAGTTCTGTTTTTGATGTTTTCAAGTAGATTGTTAAATGAATGTATGTCTGATGGTGCTGTTTGTTTTGTTTTTTCAGTATTATTTTTGGTTTGTTGTTGCTTACATTGTTGTTGGTATGTTGGTTAATGCTGTTTGAGTTACTTGTTGTGTTGTTATTATTTGGCTGGTTTTACTGTTAAATTTACTTAATTTGTTTTTTCTTTCTTCGATTGCAGTATGTAATTCCTCTTTTGGTATGTCGAATGACGGTGTATTTGATAATTGTAGCGAAGCTTCTTTATAAGAACAATTGTTTACCATTTTGATTTTTAAAATTTCTTTACGTTGTTTATAGACTGGGCAATTTTTGTTGGTTGATCTGTGTTGGTGGTTGCAATTTATGCACTGTATTTTTGTGCATGGTGTTGGGTCATGAATTACAGAACCACAAATGTCACAGTTTTCATTACTTTTACAATTTTTCCTTGTATGGCCAAGTTTTAGACTATTTTTGCATTGAATTGGACTAGGGATGTAGGGGTCTACTTTGCAATTTAAGAATCCGATTTTGATATCTTTGGTAGGGTATATAGATTAAAGTGTAGTATATGAAGTGGTGTATTTATAGTTTTGTTCTCAACAAATTTGGTGATTTTTGTACAATCTACTACACCTTGGTTGGTTAGGCCTGCTTTTATTTCTTCAACACTGAGGTCTTTTAAAGTAGGTGCAAAACTACACCTTTGATGGTATTAAGAGTTGGATGGAGAGTACAGTCGATTGTGCATACCCCTGGGAGCACTGTGGCTTTCAAAAAACCATTTGCTTGTGCTTCGCTTTTTGTTAACACTAATAGGTTTCCATCTCTGGTAAAAGTAACCTTCTGTGGAGGTTCGCTAGAAATACTTTCTAAAGCTTTTGAGACCAAAAGATGTATTGTTGAATTGGCTTATCTGGTATTGTACTTCTTAAGACCACAAATTTCGGAAACTGATTTTTGGTAGGGTTTGTTGTAGTTATGTATTCATTTTTGGAAAGTCATTGGTGTTATTAACATTAAATTGCGTATTGTTCAAATTTTTTTCGTTTTGGTGATGGATCTAATACATCATAAAAGTTTCCTCCCGAAGAGGAGGCCATGTTAAGCAAAAAAGGAACTATTGAAATTTATGTATAAATGAAGTTTGTAGTCAGCAAATGAAAAAGTAATAATAAAGAATACTATGAGCAAAACAAAAAAGTAGAAACCGCTATAAAAAGAAAAAACAACTGTATACTGAAGAAGCATTTATAAAACTTCCACTATAAAACATTGCTAATGCCCGTACCAATTTTTAAGGTGGCAAAATATTGTATTCCAAGCAATTGATCTTAAAAACTAGCAACAGGTAATTTATCTCTAATTCTTAGATCTCAAAATTAATTTTGACAATACATGCACATACTTATGAATATGTATATATGCAGAGGTTGCAAAATTAGCACCAGGTATTCGCACCTTAATCAGTTAAGCCAAATTAAAGACACAAATGAAAATTTTAAATACACACTATTATATTGGTTTAAGCTCAATGATATACTGCTTAGAATATATTTATAGTATCGGTAGTGTAATATTACAGATGTACAGTGAAGGACTAAAGTCTACATCCAATCACATATATCACTATTCTGAAGAATAGAATAATTTAATAAGAAAAACCTAAAGATACTTTTTTTCAAAAGTAATTTTTATTTATAAAAAGGCAAAAATTCGCTTGTACTTTGATAAAAAAAAATCAGAAAACAACTAAAATATGGTGTGACAAAAGTCTACATGCAGTTCATTGTTTCCTGAAAAATTATTATCAGGATCATAACATATGATGTTTTGTTTTTTCTACTATTTGGTTGGTTCACCCTCTTTGTCTATTACTGCTTGTAACCGTTATGGCATTAATGATTCTAAATTAGACATCTCTCGTGACTCTGTTTCATGGCTCTGTTAACGCTTCTAACTTCATTGGCATGCTCTATAGAATTTAAATCGATACTTTGTGAGGTTTTATTGAGTTATCTGCGAGCGTAATATAGAATACTTCCTTTGACGACTATAGTAGTATGCTTGGGATCATTATTCTGTTGGAAGTCCAAACTTCTCAAAACCCAAACTTTCCACAGAGCGCTTTAAATTGTATTCCAATATTCTTTTATAATGAAGACTATTCATAGTACGTTCTATAAAACTAATTTTCGAACAGCTGGCAACGCAATAGCTCCCAAATCATAACACTTCCTCCATAATGCTTGACGTTTTATCAAGGTTTTGAGCTGCAGAGCCTCGTTTCCTTTCCTCTCTATATCTTAGCAAGCCCATCAGTTCTGAATATATTAAATTTAGATTTGCCCGTAAATAAACCCTGGACCAGAATTCCATTCCTTTATCAATTTATACAGGACGAAAAATCTGGGGTTTTCAGATATTAGCGGTTTTACGCGTGTTTTGCTAAAAAACCGTGTTTGTTGAGAGCTCTTTTGACTCAAATGATGTATATAATAACCACAATAATGCGCTTACCAAAAATTCGGAATAACGGTACTTTACAGCAACTTTGCCATTATTTTATTTGTTTGCTTTCGCTGCATGTAAACTTTTTATCTTCTATTTTTCATATTTTCTTTTACCTGTAGAAAAAATTAAATACAATTTTTTTTTTTTGTCTAGTCAACAGTAGAGCTAAACTAAACCGCTTTTCTATATCACGGATATTAAAAAGAAGATTGTGCTTGCATGTAGACTTTAATCCCTTCAGCTGTATGTATCTTCAAGCATAATAGAAAAACAACCACCATAATATGTCTATTCTTATAAGTTGCCAAGAACACATTTACATGAATGGCGATCATTCTAAAGTGTCCTGGAGACTATCAACAAAAGCCATCAATCAGTGCATATTTGTGAGTGTCGTATGATTGTAGAATTTGAGGAGCATACACAAAAATAGCTTCAATCACAATTTGCATTTTGCCATCATAGTATACACATTTAAAAATATCAGATGATTTTTTATTTTAGACTTTGTGTGCTGTGTTATTTGCTAAGTTCTTGTGGAAAAATAATAGCACAATTGAAAAAATAATATTTCATTTGCACATATTATTGCCAAAAAAGAAAAAAAAAAAAACAGAGCAATTCAAATATATTGTTTTATTTAATATTTTGTCATGGAGAAAAATAAAACAACTGAAATATATTTGAATTATTTTTATCCAAGTGATGTTGTTAAAACATAAAAACAGAAAAATGATAATTTTTGCCAGTAAGCACAAATGGAGACGTACAAAAGCAAGCCATCAAAATAAAAAATCAAATTTTTTGATTTTCATCAACAGAGCCGACAACAAATACGTGCACCCAAAAGAACTACTGCTCGCACACAACTTTGTGGATTGATGGTTTTTGTTGATAGTCTCCAGGGCACTTTAAGCAAAGAAATAATATTAACAAAACAACCACCTAAAGAACAAAGACTTGTTCACTATAAATAAGGTACATATTATATTTTTAAGTTAGTCTTAAGAATCCTTCACAAGCAAGTGTAAAGGACAAACGTGTTATGCAACAAATACATACGATATCAAATACATTATTTATTTTCACTATTTAAATTATGTTAGTCGGAAATTAAAAGAATAGAGAAGCCCCTAAAAATTCCGAGTTATTTGAAACCTGATGCTGAAAGTATTCTTAAACTAGCTGTTAAAGGTTAAACATTTTCACAGAACTGGAAACAAACGAGGTTCTGAAGGCTAGGCTTCATTTATTATATAATTTCTTGAAGAAAAAACGGCAGGCATTTAATCCACAAAATAAAACTTTATGAAAAAAAATATGCTGCTTGGTTAGATGAATTCACAGCTATTATAGAAGTTGAATGTCCCTCTTACTTCTACTGGCCAAACAAGAGGTAGACCAAGAAAATCTCTTAAAGACTGTGCACCATATACAAGAAAACGGAAAATTCAGAAAGCTTCAATAACTACACATCATTTATCAGAAGCGTTATCTATAAAATACGTAAAAGACCAAGAAAAGGCAAAATCAGACATCACAAAGGGTCTCGATAGCAAGTCCACAACGTCTAAAAGCTTTAGCATTATTTTGGACTTGGGATTATCAAAGGAAAAAGTATTCTATTTTACGAAAGTCCTTGAAGCATCATAATATTAATGTAATTTTATTCATATAGTCACATTACTATTGTAAAAAAAGAAGCAATTCCGATTGGTTTAGAGATAACTGAAATATCAGCAGAGGTAAACCTTGAATCTTTAATGGATCATACAGCAAGACGTCTAATTTAAAGTTTACCTAAAGGTCATACAGAACTACCTCCGGATTAATCCTACATTACTTATTAAATGGGTTTGTAATGGATCCAAATAAAGCACCTATAAGCAATCAATAATTATAAATGACATGATGACTACCGATGGAAATATGTTTATGGTTTGAGGACTTAGAAGTGAAATTTTAGAGACTGAAAACCCTCGTCCATCATCGTCTTTTTTCCGTTCACTGCTCCAATATTCAAGGGAGTCTTCATATAATCAAGTCTACACTGAGCAATATTAAAGATCAAATTGATAAGCGTAACTCTTCTGTTTTGAAATAAGGAATGGGAATATTGTCATTGCAGTCATGCATGTTTTCTTACAATGATTGATGGTATGGTCTTGAATGAAATTACAAATAAGACAAAAAGTCACAAGAATTTTTTAAAAACTTGGACTAAAAACTAGACTATCCAAAATATGGATATGCAAATACAAATGAATGCAATACGGAGAGATCATTTTATATAATGATGAAATTACTGCTCAAATTACTGGTGTCGATATGAATATTATTAAAAGGTTTGCCGTTATTCTTAATGTACTAAACTGTAGAAAAAGGTCAATGGATCAAAATTTGAAGAATATCCGTCAAAAGCTTCTCATTTTTTAACCCAAATGTATCCGGAAAAAAGCTTACCCCACGGTACACAAAATTTTGGCACATGGGAAAAATTTAATTGAATATCAGTGCTTACCAATTGGAGAACTTTCAGAAGAATTCCAGGAGAGCAGAAATAAAGACTTAAAAAAACTTGGCAAGATTTCACGCATTAGAGAAAATGAAGATCTCTTCAACATGTTGCTTTCATCATCAGATCCACTCATTCCATCATAAAGATATTAGATTACAAAAGGATTTGTAAAAAATAACTTTAGTTCTGAAATGCTAAGTTTGTTAGATATTGCTCCCAATGTAGCTGAATACTTTGTAAAGAACTAACCAGTAAAAGTTCACATAACGGAAATATTTTGCCATTATTAAAAGTTCAAAAAGACGGTATTATATAAAATAATACAAAAAATATTTATAGCGAAGTCAATAACAATAAAAATATTTCAATAATATAAATCTTTAACGCCAAAAAGAACTTTATTGAAAATTAAAAATATAAAACTTGTACCAAAAATATTTTTTTATATTTAACAGTTATTTTCGCGCGCCTGCAAGCGAACCAGAACGTTTTTCGATGAAATAAAATATAGTTAAGCCCAGCCACCTAAAATTTAATTTATAAAAAATTTTGACATATGTAGGTCCGTATATATCCGAGATTTCTCAAGAAGTCGGGCTTCTAAGCGAACTAGAACATTATTTGATAAAAAAAAGTTAATAAGGCAATACAATTTAACCATTTAAAATAAATTCAATAATATTTGTGGACATTGATAATATATAGTTGAGATTTATCGAAGACCGATTTTTGAGAACTTGAACCTTAAAGTGAACGAGAACGTTTTTGATGAAAAATAAGTAAAGAAATAATATCCGAATGATTTGTGAATTTTTGACATCGGCCGAGATAGGGAAAATTAGTTTCTTAATAAATTGGACCTCTAAACGAAGTAGGCCTTCTTTGGTCAAATGAGGTTGATGTCTTAATATTAGATAGGGTACCTAAGATTCGCCCCGGTCGAGTATAATGTTCTTACATGTTCTTAAATAATTTTTTTCAAACTTTAAGGAAACAACTGGTTATAATCTTTTCATATCCCACTGCATGGCACTATATTTACCAAACAAATTGTTAGATCTTTTTATGATGTTTTTAATACCCATAGAACTTACGCAATTTTGATTTTTTAATGCATTATTTTATTCTAAAATAATTTCTATTTCTGTATACATCCAAGAATTAAATAAACGTAACTTCAAGTCTCTTCTTAAACTGCATTTGAGAGTTATTTCTTTGAAGCAATTCAATTCACGTTTTAATCCATCAATTTCCTCATCAGTCTCAATCGTACTTCATACAGTTCGGACGTGTCATTTTAGTGCGGCTAAATTATCTGTGAGAAGTTGAAAAATTTTTTTTTGCTTTTGTGTTTTTCAAAACGCTGTAATAAGTGAAAATTAATTTATGTATACATATTTGAAACTCTTTAGTGCTATTGACACTTTATTTTGAACAGTAAAAAACAATAAATAAACAGTTAAAAAAAAAAATAATAAAATAACTTGATTAAAAAAGAAACAAAAAAAACAACAACAAACAAAAAAACTTGATCAGTGATATTGAACATTGCTCTTTATGAGCTCTTCAAATGTAACTAACTGTGAAGTGAGTGTAAATGGCAGAAATGCTTATCTTACAGTGAGTGCAGAGGCTCAATGCCAACAATACAAATAAAAAACTATTGATAGTAACTACCTTACGGCCAAACCATTTCTCGTGCACGCTCAGTTTCTCTTACTCAGTCAACTGGTGACTTATTGAGAATACCGATACTTCAAAAAATTTAATTACGTCGGCTGCATCATCTGCCTCAGGTTCATATAGTTCGCTCAACCAAGTTGAGACTATTATTAACAACGTTCAGAAACCCAGGGTACAAGTCGGAATGGACAGATACATTACAGTAGTAAAGCGAGGGCGGAGCCCTAAATCGTCAAAAGTATCATCGGTGCCAAAAATTTCTAGAGATAAGGATGCCGACTCCATAAACTCCCATAATCGTTTCTCGTTATTGAAAGACAAGAATGATGAAGTCACTGTTACTACAAAATCTTCCAAACCACCTCCAATATATTTAAGGGGAAAAAATTCGAATGCCCTCGTTAAAAAATTAATTTCAGCCATTGGTGAAGGCACTTTTTATGTAATACCTATAAAACGCGGTAATATAGATGAGACTAAGATTCAAGTTAATACTGAAACAGACTACAGGAAGATAACCGCAGAACTGGATAAAGATAAAAAGGATTATTATACCTATCAGTTGAAAAGTGCCAAGGGTATGCAAATTGTTTTGAAAGGCATATTAATTTGAAAAATCGTGAAAAAATTCCCCAGCCAATGTTCCGTGTGGAATTGGAACCAAACGATACTAAATTAAAAAAATGAGATTCATCCTATTTATGATCTCAAATCCTATTGCACCGTAAAATTACTGTGGAGGAGCCCCACAAACGTACAGGCCAGTTCAGTGCCAAAACTGTCAGAATATGGGCACACAAAAACATATTGCAAGTTGCCAACAGTTTGCGTTGGTGTGTGGGAACTACATGGTACGGCTAATTGTAATAAGCCGAAAAATAATCAAACTACAAAAATGTAGTAATTGCGGGCAATCATACCTGCTAATTACAGGGTTGTCCGGTGTATTCTGTTGTAAAGCTGTCTATGAAACCGAAACCAAAACCCGTGTCAGATCAGCACGAAACGTGTTGCCTGCCCCTGTCGCTTATCCCAAATGGGCAACCACAAAACAGGTATCGTATGCTGATGCTGTTAAGAATAATTCTGAAGTAAAGAAAAGGTCGAATCAGCAAATATTTCACCAAATATGGACTTTAATTATAGTCGCCTTGAAGCCACTGTAGAAAATCTGGTTCAAACAATAAATAATTTCACAACCACAATGACTAGCATGATGCAAAGAAATGCTGCGTATGCAGAGCAATACTGCTTTAAGCTATTGTCAATAAACCATGAACACCATAAA
>BGZK01004558.1:0-12845 GCA_005406025.1 Eumeta japonica | reverse complement strand
GTAGAACTGGTTACCTTTTGATCATAACTTTTAATTTTCAAGATATCGACTTGATTCTTTGCGTTTGATAGAGAATTTATAACTTTAATTCAGATAACTAATTTTTATGATTTGGCAAAAGTATTTTTCCGCTAAAAATGACCATGGGCTATAGCCTTTGCTTTTTGCAAAAATGGCAAAAATTTTGTTTTATTTTGCAAAAATAACATGGAATTAAACCAATATTCTTATCTACTCAACGCAAAAAATCATCGATATCTTAAAAATTAAACAAGTTATGACAAAATGGTACCAGTTCTGCTACTGCCTTTTTCTTGCCATTTTAGTAGAACTGGTTACCTTTTGATCATAACTTTTTAATTTTAAAGATATCGACTTGATTCTTTTGCGTTTGATAGAAATTCATTAACTTTAATTCAGATAACTAATTTTATGATTTGGCAAAAAGTATTTTCCGCTAAAAATGACCATGGGCTATAGCCTTTGCTTTTTGCAAAAATGGCAAAAATTTTGGTATTTTGCAAAAATAACATGGAATTAAAAGCCAATATTCTTATCTACTCAACAAAAAATCATCGATATCTTAAAAATTAAGCAAGTTATGACAAAATGGTACCAGTTCTGCTACTGATTTTTCTTGACTTTTAGTAGAACTGGTTACCTTTTTGATCATAACTTTTTTAATTTTTAAGATATCGACTTGATTCTTTTTGCGTTTGATAGAAATTTATAAACTTTAATTCAGATAACTAATTTTATGATTTGTGATAGCAAAAGTATTTTTCTGCTAAAAATGACCATGGGCTATAGCCTTTGCTTTTTGCAAAAATGGCAAAAAATTTTTTTTTATTTTTGCAAAAAATAAACATGAAATTAAAGCCAATATTCTTATCTATTGAACGCAAAAAGAATCATGTCGATATCTTAAAAATTAAACAAGTTATGAACAAAATGGTATCCAGTTCTGCTACTGCATTTTCCCAGCCACATTTTAGTAGAACTGGTTACCATTTTGATCATAACTTGTTTAATTTTTAAGATATCGACTTGATTCTTTTGCGTTTAATAGATAAATTCATAAACTTTAATTCAGATAACTAATTTTATGATTGGGCAAAAATTATTTTTCTGCTAAAATTACCATGGGCTATAGCCTTTGCTTTTTGCAAAAATGGCAAAAAATTTTTTTTTATTTTTGCAAAAAATAAGCATGGAATTAAAGCCAATATTCCTATCTACTCAATGCAAAAGAAATCATGTCGATATCTTAAAAATTAAAGAAGTTATGAACAAAAAGGTATCCAGTTCTGCTACTGCCTTTTACCGGCCACTTTTCAGTAGAACTGGTTACCTTTTTGATCATAACTTTTTTAGTTTTTAAGATATCGACTTGATTCTTTTGCGTTTGATAGGAAATTTTGTTAACTTTAATTCAGATAACTAATTTTTATGATTGGGCAAAAAGTATTTTTCCGCTAAAAATTACCATGGGCTATAGCCTTTGCTTTTGCAAAATGTAAAAATTTTAATTTTTATTTTTGCAAAAAAATAACATGGATTTAAACCAATATTCTTATCTACTCAACGCAAAAAATCATCGATATCTTAAAATTAAGCAAGTTATGAACAAAAAGGTATCCAGTTCTGCTACTGCCTTTTCTGGCCATTTTAGTAGAACTGGTTACCTTTTGATCATAACTTTTAATTTTAAAGATATCGACTTGATTCTTGCGTTTGATTGAGAAATTATTAACTTTAATTCAGATAACTAATTTTATGATTGGGCAAAAGTATTTTTCCGCTAAAATGACCATGGGCTATAGCCTTTGCTTTTTACAAAAATGGCAAAATTTTGTTTTATTTTGCAAAAAAAATAGCATGAATTAAAGCCAACATTCTTATCTACTCAACGCAAAAAAATCATGTCGATATCTTAAAATTAAACAAGTTATGAACAAATGGTACCAGTTCTGCTACTGCCTTTTCTTGGCCATTTTAGTAGAACTGGTTACCTTTTGATCATAACTTTTTTAATTTTAAAGATATCGACTTGATTCCTTTTGCGTTGGATAAATAAATTTATTAACTTTAATTCAGATAACTAATTTTTATGATTGGGCAAAAAGTATTTTTCGCTAAAATGACCATGGGCTATAGCCTTTGCTTTTTGAAAAATGGCAAAATTTTTTATTTATTTTGCAAAAAAATAGCATGGAATTAAAACCAATATTCTTATCTACTCAATGCAAAAATCATGTCGATATCTTAAAAATTAAAAAAGTTATGCACAAAAAGGTATCCAGTTCTGCTACTGCCTTTTTCAGGTTACTTTTTAGTCGAACTGGTTACCTTTTTGATCATAACTTTTTTAATTTTAAAGATATCGACTTGATTCTTTTTGCGTTTGATAAAGAAATTCATAAACTTTAATTCAGATAACTAATTTTTATGATTTGGCAAAAAAAGTACTTTTCTGCTGCAAAAAATGACCATGGGCTATAGCCTTTGCTTTTGCAAAAAATGGCAAAAATTTTGATTTTATTTTGCAAAAAATAACATGGAATTAAAGCCAATATTCTTATCTACTCAACGCAAAAATCATGTCGATATCTTAAAATTAAGCAAGTTATGACAAAATGGTATCCAGTTCTGCTACTGATTTTCTTAGCCACTTTTAGTAGAACTGGTTACCTTTTTGATCATAACTTTTAATTTTTAAGATATCGACTTGATTCTTTTGCGTTTGATAGAGAAATTTATTAACTTTAATTCAGATAACTAATTTTATGATTGGGCAAAAAATATTTTTCGCTAAAATGACCATGGGCTATAGCCTTTGCTTTTTGCAAAAATGGCAAAAATTTTGTTTTATTTTGCAAAAAAATAGCATGGAATTAAACCAATATTCTTATCTACTCAACGCAAAAAAAATCATGATCGATATCTTAAAAATTAAGCAAGTTATGAACAAAATGGTACCAGTTCTGCTACTGATTTTCCAGTGTTTTAGTAGAACTGGTTACCTTTTTCATCATAACTTTTAAATTTTTCAAGATATCGACTTGAATCTTTTGCGTTTGATAGAGAAATTTATAAACTTTAATTCAATAACTAATTTTATGATTGGGCAAAAGTATTTTTCCGCTAAAACCATGGGCTATAGCCTTTGCTTTTTTGCAAAAATGGCATAAAAAAGTATTGTTTTATTTTTGCAAAAAATAACACATGGAATTAAAGCCAATATTCTTATCTACTCAACGCAAAAATCATGTCGATATCTTAAAAATTAACAAGTTATGAACAAAATGGTACCAGTTCTGCTGCCCTTGGCCAGTGTTTAGTAGAACTGGTTACCTTTTTGGTCATAACTTTTTTAATTTTTAAGATATCGACTTGATTCTTTTGCGTTTGATAGAAAATTTATAAACTTTAATTCAGATAACTAATTTTATGATTGGGCAAAAAAGTATTTTTCCGCTAAAATGACCATGGGCTATAGCCTTTGCTTTTGCAAAATGGCAAAAATTTTTTTTATTTTTGCAAAAATAACATGGAATTAAAGCCAATATTCTTATCTACTCAACGCAAAAAATCATGTCGATATCTTAAAAATAAACAAGTTATGACAAAATGGTATCAGTTCTGCTACTGTTTTTTCTTGGCCATTTTAGTAGAACTGGTTACCTTTTGATCATAACTTTTTAATTTTCAAGATATCGACTTGATTCTTTTGCGTTTGATAGAAATTCATAGCTTTAATTCAGATAACTAATTTTTATGATTTGGCAAAAAGTATTTTCCGCTAAAATGACCATGGGCTATAGCCTTTGCTTTTGCAAAATGGCAAAAAATTTTGTTTTATTTTGCAAAAAATAACATGGAATTAAAGCCAATATTCTTATCTACTCAACGCAAAAAAATCATGTCGATATCTTAAAATTAAACAAGTTATGAACAAATGGTACAGTTCTGCTACTGCCTTTCAGCCAGTTTTAGTAGAACTGGTTACCTTTTGATCATAACTTTTAATTTTAAAGATATCGACTTGATTCTTTTGCGTTTGATAGAGAATTCATTAACTTTAATTCAGATGCTAATTTTTATGATTTGGCAAAAAGTATTTTTCGCTAAAATGACCATGGGCTATAGCCTTTGCTTTTTGCAAAAATGGCAAAAATTTTGTTTTATTTTGCAAAAAAAAATAGCATGGAATTAAATAATATTCTTATCTACTCAACGCAAAAAATCATGTCGATATCTTAAAATTAAACAAGTTATGAACAAAATGGTACCAGTTCTGCTACTGCCTTTTCCTGGCCACTTTTTAGTAGAACTGGTAACATTTTTGTTCATAACTTTTTTAGTTTTTCAGATATCGACTTGATTCTTTTTGCGTTTGATAGAAATTCATTAACTTTAATTCAGATAACTAATTTTATGATTTGGCAAAAAGTATTTTTCCGCTAAAATGACCATGGGCTATAGCCTTTGCTTTTTGCAAAAATGGCAAAAAAATTTTGTTTTATTTTGCAAAAATAACATGGAATTAAACCAATATTCTTATCTACTCAACGCAAAAAAATCATGTCGATATCTTAAAAATAAACAAGTTATGAACAAAATGGTACAGTTCTGCTACTATTTTCTTGGCCAGTTTTAGTCGAACTGGTTACCTTTTTGATCATAACTTTTTTAATTTTTAAGATATCGACTTGATTCTTTTTGCGTTTGATAGAGAACTTCATCAGCTTTAATTCAGATAACTAATTTTATGAGATTGGCAAAAAAATATTTTCCGCTAAAATGACCATGGGCTATAGCCTTTGCTTTTTGCAAAAATGGCAAAATTTTATTTATTTTGCAAAAAAAAATAGCATGGAATTAAAGCCAATATTCTTATCTACTCAACGTAAAAAATCATGTCGATATCTTAAAAAATTAAACAAAATGGTACCAGTTCTGCTATTTCTTGGCCAGTGTTTAGTAGAACTGGTTACCTTTTTGATCATAACTTTTTTAATTTTAAAGATATCGACTTGATTCTTTTTGCGTTTGATAGAGAACTTCATCAGCTTTAATTCAGATAACTAATTTTATGATTTGGCAAAAAGTATTTTCCATAAAATGACCATGGGCTATAGCCTTTGCTTTTGCAAAAATGGCAAATTTTGGTATTTATTTTGCAAAAATAGCATGGAATTAAAGCCAATATTCTTATCTACTCAACGCAAAAAAATCATCGATATCTTAAAATTAAACAAGTTATGACAAAATGGTACCAGTTCTGCTACTGATTTTTCTTGGCCAGTGTTTAGTAGAACTGGTTACCTTTTGATCATAACTTTTAATTTTAAAGATATCGACTTGATTCTTTTTGCGTTTGATTGAAATTCATAAACTTTAATTCAGATAACTAATTTTATGATTTGGCAAAAAGTATTTTTCCGCTAAAATGACCATGGGCTATAGCCTTTGCTTTTTGCAAAAATGGCAAAAATTTTGTATTTATTTTGCAAAAAATAGCATGGAATTGAAGCCAATATTCTTATCTACTCAAGCAAAAAAATCATCGATATCTTAAAAATTAAGCAAGTTGACAAAATGGTACCAGTTCTGCTACTGATTTTTCTTGGTGTTTAGTAGAACTGGTTACCTTTTGATCATAACTTTTAATTTTAAAGATATCGACTTGATTCTTTTGCGTTTGATTGAGAAATTCATAAACTTGAATTCAGATAACTAATTTTTATGATTTGGCAAAAAGTATTTTTCCGCTAAAATGACCATGGGCTATAGCCTTTGCTTTTTGCAAAAATGGCAAAAATTTTGGTATTTATTTTGCAAAAATAGCATGGAATTGAAGCCAATATTCTTATCTACTCAGCGTAAAAAATCACATCGATATCTTAAAATTAAGCAAGTTATTGACAAAATGGTACCAGTTCTGCTACTGATTTTCTTGGCCAGTGTTTAGTAGAACTGGTTACCTTTTGATCATAACTTTTTTAATTTTAAAGATATCGACTTGATTCTTTTTGCGTTTGATTGAGAAATTCATAAACTTGAATTCAGATAACTAATTTTTATGATTTGGCAAAAAAAGTATTTTCCGCTAAAAATGACCATGGGCTATAGCCTTTGCTTTTTTGCAAAAAATGGCAAAAAATTTTGGTATTTATTTTTGCAAAAAAAAATAGCATGGAATTGAAGCCAATATTCTTATCTACTCAGCGTAAAAAAATCACATCGATATCTTAAAAATTAAGCAAGTTATTGACAAAATGGTACCCAGTTCTGCTACTGATTTTCTTGGCCAGTGTTTAGTAGAACTGGTTACCTTTTGATCATAACTTTTAATTTTAAAGATATCGACTTGATTCTTTTGCGTTTGATTGAGAAATTCATAAACTTGAATTCAGATAACTAATTTTTATGATTTGGCAAAAAGTATTTTTCCGCTAAAATGACCATGGGCTATAGCCTTTGCTTTTGCAAAAATGGCAAAATTTTGGTATTTATTTTGCAAAAATAGCATGGAATTGAAGCCAATATTCTTATCTACTCAGCGTAAAAAATCACATCGATATCTTAAAATTAAGCAAGTTATTGACAAAATGGTACCAGTTCTGCTACTGATTTTCTTGGCCAGTGTTTAGTAGAACTGGTTACCTTTTGATCATAACTTTTAATTTTAAAGATATCGACTTGATTCTTTTGCGTTTGATTGAGAAATTCATAAACTTGAATTCAGATAACTAATTTTATGATTTGGCAAAAAGTATTTTTCCGCTAAAATGACCATGGGCTATAGCCTTTGCTTTTTGCAAAAATGGCAAAAATTTTGGTATTTATTTTGCAAAAATAGCATGGAATTGAAGCCAATATTCTTATCTACTCAGCGTAAAAAATCACATCGATATCTTAAAATTAAGCAAGTTATTGACAAAATGGTACCCAGTTCTGCTACTGATTTTTCTTGGCCAGTGTTTAGTAGAACTGGTTACCTTTTGATCATAACTTTTAATTTTAAAGATATCGACTTGATTCTTTTGCGTTTGATTGAGAAATTCATAAACTTGAATTCAGATAACTAATTTTATGATTTGGCAAAAAAAGTATTTTTCCGCTAAAAATGACCATGGGCTATAGCCTTTGCTTTTTTGCAAAAAATGGCAAAAAATTTTGGTATTTATTTTTGCAAAAAAAATAGCATGGAATTGAAGCCAATATTCTTATCTACTCAGCGTAAAAAAAATCACATCGATATCTTAAAAATTAAGCAAGTTATTGACAAAATGGTACCCAGTTCTGCTACTGATTTTTCTTGGCCAGTGTTTAGTAGAACTGGTTACCTTTTTGATCATAACTTTTTTAATTTTAAAGATATCGACTTGATTCTTTTTGCGTTTGATTGAGAAATTCATAAACTTGAATTCAGATAACTAATTTTTATGATTTGGCAAAAAAAGTATTTTTCCGCTAAAAATGACCATGGGCTATAGCCTTTGCTTTTTTGCAAAAAATGGCAAAAAATTTTGGTATTTATTTTTGCAAAAAAAATAGCATGGAATTGAAGCCAATATTCTTATCTACTCAGCGTAAAAAAAATCACATCGATATCTTAAAAATTAAGCAAGTTATTGACAAAATGGTACCCAGTTCTGCTACTGATTTTTCTTGGCCAGTGTTTAGTAGAACTGGTTACCTTTTTGATCATAACTTTTTTAATTTTAAAGATATCGACTTGATTCTTTTTGCGTTTGATTGAGAAATTCATAAACTTGAATTCAGATAACTAATTTTTATGATTTGGCAAAAAAAGTATTTTTCCGCTAAAAATGACCATGGGCTATAGCCTTTGCTTTTTTGCAAAAAATGGCAAAAAATTTTGGTATTTATTTTTGCAAAAAAAATAGCATGGAATTGAAGCCAATATTCTTATCTACTCAGCGTAAAAAAAATCACATCGATATCTTAAAAATTAAGCAAGTTATTGACAAAATGGTACCCAGTTCTGCTACTGATTTTTTTGGCCAGTGTTTAGTAGAACTGGTTACCTTTTGATCATAACTTTTAATTTTAAAGATATCGACTTGATTCTTTTGCGTTTGATTGAGAAATTCATAAACTTGAATTCAGATAACTAATTTTATGATTTGGCAAAAAGTATTTTTCCGCTAAAATGACCATGGGCTATAGCCTTTGCTTTTTGCAAAAATGGCAAAATTTTGGTATTTATTTTTGCAAAAAAATAGCATGGAATTGAAGCCAATATTCTTATCTACTCAGCGTAAAAAAAATCACATCGATATCTTAAAAATTAAGCAAGTTATTGACAAAATGGTACCCAGTTCTGCTACTGATTTTTCTTGGCCAGTGTTTAGTAGAACTGGTTACCTTTTTGATCATAACTTTTTTAATTTTAAAGATATCGACTTGATTCTTTTTGCGTTTGATTGAGAAATTCATAAACTTGAATTCAGATAACTAATTTTATGATTTGGCAAAAAGTATTTTTCCGCTAAAATGACCATGGGCTATAGCCTTTGCTTTTTGCAAAAATGGCAAAAATTTTGGTATTTATTTTGCAAAAAATAGCATGGAATTGAAGCCAATATTCTTATCTACTCAGCGTAAAATCACATCGATATCTTAAAATTAAGCAAGTTATTGACAAAATGGTACCCAGTTCTGCTACTGATTTTTCTTGGCCAGTGTTTAGTAGAACTGGTTACCTTTTGATCATAACTTTTAATTTTAAAGATATCGACTTGATTCTTTTGCGTTTGATTGAGAAATTCATAAACTTGAATTCAGATAACTAATTTTTATGATTTGGCAAAAAGTATTTTCCGCTAAAATGACCATGGGCTATAGCCTTTGCTTTTTGCAAAAATGGCAAAAATTTTGGTATTTATTTTGCAAAAATAGCATGGAATTGAAGCCAATATTCTTATCTACTCAGCGTAAAAATCACATCGATATCTTAAAATTAAGCAAGTTATTGACAAAATGGTACCCAGTTCTGCTACTGATTTTTCTTGGCCAGTGTTTAGTAGAACTGGTTACCTTTTGATCATAACTTTTAATTTTAAAGATATCGACTTGATTCTTTTGCGTTTGATTGAGAAATTCATAAACTTGAATTCAGATAACTAATTTTATGATTTGGCAAAAAGTATTTTTCCGCTAAAATGACCATGGGCTATAGCCTTTGCTTTTTGCAAAAATGGCAAAAATTTTGGTATTTATTTTTGCCAAAAAAAATAGCATGGAATTGAAGCCAATATTCTTATCTACTCAGCGTAAAAAAACATCGATATCTTAAAAATTAAGCAAGTTATTGACAAAATGGTACCCAGTTCTGCTACTGATTTTTCTTGGCCAGTGTTTAGTAGAACTGGTTACCTTTTTGATCATAACTTTTTTAATTTTAAAGATATCGACTTGATTCTTTTTGCGTTTGATTGAGAAATTCATAAACTTGAATTCAGATAACTAATTTTATGATTTGGCAAAAAGTATTTTTCCGCTAAAATGACCATGGCTATAGCCTTTGCTTTTTGCAAAATGGCAAAATTTTGTATTTATTTTGCAAAAAATAGCATGGAATTGAAGCCAATATTCTTATCTACTCAGCAAAATCACATCGATATCTTAAAATTAAGCAAGTTATTGACAAAATGGTATCCAGTTCTGCTACTGATTTTTCTTGGCCAGTGTTTAGTAGAACTGGTTACCTTTTGATCATAACTTTTTAATTTTAAAGATATCGACTTGATTCTTTTGCGTTTGATTGAGAAATTCATAAACTTGAATTCAGATAACTAATTTTATGATTTGGCAAAAAGTATTTTTCCGCTAAAATGACCATGGCTATAGCCTTTGCTTTTTGCAAAAATGGCAAAAATTTTGTATTTATTTTGCAAAAATAGCATGGAATTGAAGCCAATATTCTTATCTACTCAGCGTAAAAATCACATCGATATCTTAAAATTGCAAGTTATGACAAAATGGTATCCAGTTCTGCTACTGATTTTCTTGGCCAGTGTTTAGTAGAACTGGTTACCTTTTGATCATAACTTTTTAATTTTAAAGATATCGACTTGATTCTTTTGCGTTTGATTGAGAAATTCATAAACTTGAATTCAGATAACTAATTTTATGATTTGGCAAAAAGTATTTTTCCGCTAAAATGACCATGGGCTATAGCCTTTTGCAAAAATGGCAAAATTTTGGTATTTATTTTGCAAAAAATAGCATGGAATTGAAGCCAATATTCTTATCTACTCAGCGTAAAAAATCATCGATATCTTAAAATTAAGCAAGTTATGACAAAATGGTACCAGTTCTGCTACTGATTTTTCTTGGCCAGTGTTTAGTAGAACTGGTTACCTTTTGATCATAACTTTTTAATTTTAAAGATATCGACTTGATTCTTTTGCGTTTGATTGAGAAATTCATAAACTTGAATTCAGATAACTAATTTTATGATTTGGCAAAAAGTATTTTCCGCTAAAATGACCATGGCTATAGCCTTTGCTTTTTGCAAAAATGGCAAAAATTTTGTATTTATTTTGCAAAAAATAGCATGGAATTAAGCCAATATTCTTATCTACTCAGCGTAAAATCACATCGATATCTTAAAATTAAGCAAGTTATGACAAAATGGTACCAGTTCTGCTACTGATTTTCTTGGCCAGTGTTTAGTAGAACTGGTTACCTTTTGATCATAACTTTTTAATTTTAAAGATATCGACTTGATTCTTTTGCGTTTGATTGAGAAATTCATAAACTTGAATTCAGATAACTAATTTTATGATTTGGCAAAAAGTATTTTTCCGCTAAAATGACCATGGGCTATAGCCTTTGCTTTTTGCAAAAATGGCAAAAATTTTGTATTTATTTTGCAAAAAATAGCATGGAATTGAAGCCAATATTCTTATCTACTCAGCGTAAAATCACATCGATATCTTAAAATTAAGCAAGTTATGACAAATGGTACCCAGTTCTGCTACTGATTTTTCTTGGCCAGTGTTTAGTAGAACTGGTTACCTTTTGATCATAACTTTTTAATTTTAAAGATATCGACTTGATTCTTTTGCGTTTGATTGAGAAATTCATAAACTTGAATTCAGATAACTAATTTTATGATTTGGCAAAAAGTATTTTTCCGCTAAAATGACCATGGCTATAGCCTTTGCTTTTTGCAAAAATGGCAAAAATTTTGGTTTATTTTTGCAAAAATAGCATGGAATTAAGCCAATATTCTTATCTACTCAGCGCAAAAATCATCGATATCTTAAAATTAGCAAGTTATTGACAAAATGGTATCCAGTTCTGCTACTGATTTTCTTGGCCAGTGTTTAGTAGAACTGGTTACCTTTTGATCATAACTTTTTAATTTTAAAGATATCGACTTGATTCTTTTGCGTTTGATTGAGAAATTCATAAACTTTGAATTCAGATAACTAATTTTTATGATTTGGCAAAAAAAGTATTTTCCGCTAAAATGACCATGGGCTATAGCCTTTGCTTTTTTCAAAAAATGGCATAAAAAATTTTTTTATTATTTTTGCAAAAAAATAGCATGGAATTGAAGCCAATATTCTTATCTCTACTCAACGCAAAAATCATGTCGATATCTTAAAATTAAAGCAAGTTATGACAAATGGTATCCAGTTCTGCTACTGTTTTTGGCCAGTGTTTAGTAGAACTGGTTACCTTTTGATCATAACTTTTTAATTTTAAAGATATCGACTTGATTCTTTTGCGTTTGATTAAAATTCATAAACTGAATTCAGATAACTAATTTTTATGATTTGAAAAGTATTTTTTCCTAAAATGACCATGGGCTATAGCCTTTGCTTTTTGCTAAAAAATGGCCAAAAAATTTTGATTTTATTTTTGCAAAAATGAAGCATCGAATTAAAGCCAATATTCTTATCTACTCAATGCAAAAAAAATCATGTCGATATCTTAAAAATTAAGCAAGTTATGAACAAAATGGTATCCACTTCTGCTACCGCCTTTTCCCGGCCTTTTTTAGTAGAACTGATTACCATTTTCATCATAACTTTTACATTTTACAAGATATCGACTTGATTTTTTGCGTTTGATTAAAATTCATAAACTTTCAGATAACTAATTTTTATGATTTGGCAAAAAGTATTTTCCGCAAAAATGACCATGGGCTATAGCCTTTGCTTTTTGCAAAAATGGCAAATTTTGTTTTATTTTGCAAAAAATAGCATGGAATTAAAGCCAATATTCTTATCTCAATGCAAAAAATCATGTCGATATCTTAAAAATTAAGCAAGTTATGACAAAATGAACAGTTCTGCTACTATTTCTTGGCCAGTTTTAGTAGAACTGGTTACCTTTTTGATCATAACTTTAATTTTAAAGATATCGACTTGATTCTTTTGCGTTGATTAAATTCATAAACTTTAATTCAGATAACTAATTTTTATGATAGGCAAAAAAAGTATTTTTTCCGCTAAAATGACCATGGGCTATAGCCTTTGCTTTTTGCAAAATGGCAAAAATTTTGTTTTATTTTGCAAAAAATAGCATGGAATTAAAGCCAATATTCTTATCTACTCAACGTAAAAAAAATCATGTCGATATCTTAAAATTAAACAAGTTATGAACAAAATGGTACCAGTTCTGCTACTATTTTCTTGGCCATTTTAGTAGAACTGGTTACCTTTTGATCATAACTTTTAATTTTAAAGATATCGACTTGATTCTTTTGCGTTTGATAAGAAATTTATAAACTTTAATTCAGATAACTAATTTTTATGATTTGGCAAAAGTATTTTTCGCTAAAATGACCATGGGCT
>BGZK01004557.1:0-12861 GCA_005406025.1 Eumeta japonica | reverse complement strand
CTTTGCTTCGAACTCCGGCTTCATCTAAACATGCACTGTTTTGCATTGCTGCTTAGACCAATGAACCACCAGAGCTTTGGTTTTACTTTCTGTCTATATTTAATTTTTGTATCGATTACTTCACATCAGTTTTTTTAGTGCAAGTGCGCTTATGTATACATAAATGGCATGAGTGTATTACTTAAGCTGGATTCACCCATTGTTTCAAACCAAAATTTTAGTTCAGAAACATTTCTAGGTTTGTGAGAGTTTATTCTGAAGCGATTCATCCACTTCGAACAAATAAAGTCATCATATGCAATAATTTTGTAAATCGTGCATGTTAATTGTACAGTTAGGCTACACAGTAGAGTATGAATGCAATTACCTTGTTTTCTTATCGCATTCTTGTAATTCATTCTGTAATTAACAAAATATTACTATAAAATCACAATTAAAGTGGATACAAATAAATACCTTAATAATGTAATAAAATTACAAAAATATGTACACATAATATAATATGGTATCTCACTGCAAGTTTACTTAAAAAATAAAGAAACTGGCAGCACAGTTTCAATGTTCCGGAGCAAGAATTAAAATTAAACCAATTCATGTTCTAGAACATGTTAACTCTCTGCTCTCACTCTCAAAGAGAAACGTCAAGCTACATATAAACAAAAATGTGTTCGGAACAAAAATTTTTACAATGCGTAGATGGATTACGTTAAGAACGTAAAACCTGACGATCGACAATTGGATAAATAGTGGGGCTCTCATCCGAGTGATCTCGAGTGACATGGTGTCGATCGCTTAAATTGTCGCTCAATATCGCGGCCCAGGTTGAATAATTATAGCACTTTCAAACTAAATCTCTCTAATACTTGACCAATTTGAATGCAACATTCTCTGTGTTATTGCCGATATACGGCCACAAATGTTGGAAAAAATCATCAAAAATTGGACGTCCAGATTGGACTACAAACGGGCCAAGCGGTCATACGCCAGAAATCATATTTAAATGTAATGCCACAAAATTATCTTTCGGATAAAAAAAAATTCATGACAATTAAATAATCAATCCATCGTTGGTTTATTGCAGCCTAAAGTTCTATACCTCTAGAAAAAACACCTTTTATAATAAAAACAAATTTTTAAAACACTAAGTTTTGCTCCTGAAGATAAAAATACATTTGAAACCATAATGACGCAAACATTAATGATAGTTTCCGATTGTGACTATCTCAATCATGTTTTTCTTTATATGTGGATTATATTTAATATTATTCGCTTTAATTATCTCAGTGTTAATTCGGTCATATTTTACAAGCTTATTATTTTTGCTTTTTTGTTTTTTTAGTTTGAGGATGATTAAAAAAATAAGCTCTATCTGTTTTGCAAAGTGCAAATGAAACTTGTCAAATAAATCTGTCACATGGTTAAATTTTCAGGACATAATATCATACGATTTAATAGGATAGTGTAGCTAGCATTAACCCATTAAAATTAATTGAAAATTTATCAGCAATAGGTCGCTACTCAACTCGATGCAGTGTGAACTTAAAACAAACTGTATCAACTTTTGAAAGAATTCACCAAAATCACCTACAATAATTTAGCTTAAGCATATGCTGCAAAACTTTTGGCACAATTAATTTTTGCAAAATGTTTTTTTTGCCCCATACTGTTGACACGCAGCTAAAATTTACCTAAATATATTCAAGTTTGTAAACAAATTAACAATTAAGTTAAACACTTGCTGTACATCTTTCCAGCAACATTTCATAAAAGTTTTCAGAACTTTTGTTTACTTTCCTGTTTTCAAACAATCAGATTTGCAGTTTGCTGTTTTAGCAAATGACGACATTCCTTAATTTTCTACTCGTTAAATTTGGTGATGGCAAAACGTTTTCCCACCATTTTATTTTCAAATTGAAATGCTCAAAATAAGCAAGTGTTTGCGTAGAAGTTTTTGCACCTATGAATAAATATTTTTTTTTTGCTACCATATGTACGGTTTACTTCTGGCCGGAGTACATGTACATATATATGTACGTTGGATGATAAAAAATCTTTAGCTCTGTTACGATCAGTCCATCTAAAGGTGCGGATCAGTGTTCAATTCAAGGATATCATTGAATTTCTGTGATCCATTTTAATAAAAAAATTTTGTTTGGAACATGCTTGCAGCAAGCATTAAATATGATTTATTTATTATCCAAACAAATTATTTAAATTATAGATTTCGTGTAAACTCTTGAAGAGAGCAGCGATAAAAAAAATTACTACTATTGCCATTTAGCATAATATATTATTTTTTTCGTGTATCATAATAATAGAATACAATTGCATTCGCAAACATTTGCAATCATTGTGATTTTCATGTGCACGAGTACCGTACTTATTTTAATTTCCATGTATGTATACCTGAGCACTTTTGCGTATTAACGCGTAAGTTTCAGCGAATAATATTTATTATTTTCTGGTTGTCTTAAAGAAAATTGATCCAACCGAAAATTACCATATATATTTCATGAATTGCTTAATAAACACCAATCAGCCAATTTCCAATACACTCTTCTGTAAGAAATCATTCAATTCAATTTTCTTAATTTTCTTACACTCATATCGAGAACAACATTTAATACGTTTATAGTGTTGGTGTTAATTAAGTAAGACAATGCAACAATGTATATGTATATCGATGTTATTTTTTTTTTTTTTGTATTTAATTAACTAATTTCTGAATAGCTTTGAAATTAGAAATAAAATTTGAATGCGCATCTTCGGTGTGATATTTACTAAAATCGGGAAATTTCCTTCGAGTTATGGTGAAATATATAATCGGAACTCTACAATTTTGGAGGCGAAATCAGCCACGCTCACAAAAAATCCCTACGTGATAGAGAAGAACTGAAAGTAGGTTTCGCTTTAGGGCACCAAATTATATACTATATAGTCTATACATATATTTTTATTCAAAACACAACCAAAAGGTGTTTTTTTGCAGAACAGTGTTATTAAGTATAAAAATATGAATGCAAAACACATGCAATTTTCTTTAATCATTTCAGTTGAATTGCTTCATTACTTATAAATCCAATTTTTCATAAAAATTATTTCAAGTTATTAAAGATTTGTTTGACAGATATTGCATAAAAATATCTTGAATAAGAACATATTGAGCATGCAATATTTTTTATGAGAACATCCTTTAATGATTAATAATATTAATATCTAAGTCACTTGCAAAATAGCTTACCATTTACTTGTATAAACAAATTTCAGAGAAACATTTTGTGTATGTGCATGTATTTATTTCACTACAGTGTCGTAACTATGTGAAGAAATGTGCTCAGTTTTAGGGTTCCGTACTCGAAAGTGAGACTATATCACCCGTCGGTCCCTTCACAGGCTTTATGGCAAGAGCTAAAATTTTGACGAATGTTGTAGCACCATGTCGCTACAACCACAAATACTAAAACAACAGCAACAACAACATAAAAGTAAAGGGTGCCTTCATGTATGGGTGCCTGTATAAAGTAAAAATAAGCTGCAACTCTTGAACCATAAGAGATATATAGCTGACATTTGAATAGGTCTTTGTTGCGCCGTGCCGCTACATACTTAAAATACTTAAAAGAATAACAACAATAAAACTATTTTGAGCCCAATATTAAAAAAAAAAGAAGTTGTAACCTTGAAACCATAAGGGCTAGAAATCTAAAATTTTCACAGGACATTGGTGTCGTAGCACGTTACAACGATAAGCAAAAAAAAAAAATACACATTGTACGTAAGTGCGTACGATTTTAGCAAACTAAGGCCGATTTTAATGTTATTGCAATTGCAATGCAACAGTCTCTGCACCACAAATGAGTGCTGTTCATTGGACTATAGCAAAAGGTTGTTCAAAAGTAAAACATTCAAAAAGTAGTTCTGGTAACAAATATAAAAGCAAAAGTGGCGTAATAACGTAAGAAAGCAGCCTATTGTTATTCAATTAATAATAAATTATTAATTTATATAAAAATAAATAGATAAAAACAAGAACCAAAAATCTGGTGAAAGACATAAAAATGTAGATACTTTTCATTTGCGAATTTCCTGGTGCAAGGAAGCAAAACTAAAGAGATTCAATGTGACAAATGTTTAACCACGAATGTGAATTAAAATGAAAGGATGTAATCTATCATAAGAACAAAATATTAACTCAAACTGGCGCCACCAATGACATTCAATAGCTGTAACTGTAATCTGAAATACATACTTATGTATCACGGAAACTCAATGGCTTGATTTTAAATTGAAAATCATCGAAAATCAAAATCTTTCTGAAATTTATAACTTTCAAAACTCGGTACTCGCAAGTTAATAACAAATATTTGAATAAACTATACATTTTTTAAGCGCAAAATTTTGTTCCATCAAGTGATTTTTAAAAAGAAATTCTCGGCTCGCCGCTTGTTTGTATTGTGAATTAGGTTTTTATGCTTTGAATAGTTTCGTAGTACCACTTCACCACTTCATATTCAATGATGAAAAGGAAATTTTTTCCAAGTTTTGAGTGGCGTTGCAGTTTGCTGGGATACATTTACTTTTGTGGCTCATCATAGAAAATTTAAATCATCTCTGGTTTCTGCTTTTATTTCTAAACAAATAATCTTCCTAGTCCAAAACTGCAAACATTTTCTGCGAAAACTATTTCATTCGATAAAAACAAGTTGTGTTTGTGAGAATAAGAAAACTGAAGCACTTGTGTTTCATATATTCATTCGAGTGCATTGGAATTTTAAAATATGGGTTGATAGATAGATGTGTGTTAAACAACGAGTTGGAGATAATCACACAGATTAAGGAACAGAACAACGTGTGTTGGGTGCATTGCAATTGGATTTTATTATTGAGTTTCGAGTCTGCATGAGAACGAACAGCTTAAATGCAAAAAAGACTTTAGCAAACAGAAATGAAATTTAATTTAAAATACTGTTTGCACAAAAGAAACACGCTGCAAAAACATATTATCATTTATATTTTATGCTTAAAGCACTATTGCAGCATATTTTAAGTTTAGATAACAAGGTATGATTTCCTCAATTGTTTAATAAGAAAGATCTTGGCACGAAAATCAACACAAAACCTTTTATTTTGTCAATAAACTCGAACAATAAATGTAAACGAATTTGTTAATTACATTATTAAAATTAAACATGTGATTGAATCATTTTCCAAATTTCATTTCGTTCTTTTCACTAATGTGCACCTGATATTCAATTTCAAAATATTTGCATTTCAAGCAGATTCCGCCTTAAATTAATTACCATGCACTAAGATGGCAATTTAATGAAATTCAGTAAAATAAAAGTATTTTAAATTGGTTGTTTGAATAAAATTCCCTTCGAAAGTTGTACGTCTCACTAGTACTGATTGATTAATTAACTTATCTTATTAAATGTACAAGCAAAACGAAACGCCAGGCACTGTTTTAAGCTTGTAAGTCGTTATAAGTAATTAAACACGCTAATACATATTGAATTCATTCCGTATTGATATTATTATAGATATTTTTACAACCAATTAAGTAGGACTTTAGAAATCTCACAAATTTCTTCCTCATTTGGGTTTATTTTCAACAAGGCATTTTTTATTTTTCAATCTAAAATGATTACTTCATCTTTGTGTCATCGAAAGGAAAAATTTACATCTGACCGGAAAGGTAACGCTACTATAGAAATATCTCATTACGAATTATTTAAACATAAAAATCGCTAAAACATTGTTTGAAAGGGTCATCGCAAATTTCCAACAGCTGATACGTAAATATAGACAGGAAGTTTATTTTATCTGGCTCTTCTATAAATCTGTGTTTACGGATTTAGATACAAGCTTAATTTGAACAAGAAATGAATTCTTTTAACGCACACGCTTAGAAACGGATTTTCAGTCTTTGTTGTCGCATAAAACAGACACGGAATGCTATTTACCATATGAAAAAATATTATTTAAACAAATATCCAAATATAAACCACCAATGTTGAGTTTATTTGCCACTGTAACCCAAAACCGAGTTATTAAGACGGAAAAGAGCGCCTGATAACGCAATTTTGACATTTCTGTATGTTGCTAGCTACCGAAACACATTAAAAGTACTAAAATATGTTTCTGTTTTATGCGATAACAGAATTAATCCGATAAAATATTCAATGGATTATTTTTATATCAAGCCTTAAACTGACGATGGCTATTGGAGAAAATGCGCCGAAAAAGTGAAGGCTCACACAGAAAATATGAAAAATTACTTTCCTTCTATTTTGTTTGTTTTCAAAAAAGGTTTTTCACAGTCACAACACAGAAGCGTTTCCTCGAATAGCCTCCAATATTTTCAATAAAAACAAAGTTTATGTACTTGCAACGACACTGTTAATTTTATTTACTTATAGTACTGGATATAAAAAAATCTAGCTAATTAAGCTCTTATTATACAAATTTTGTGTAGAAATTCGTCTAATAAGAAGTTAATAAACAGGATTTTTTTTTCTTAATTCTGCTGAACACCATTATTGTTCTCAATAACTTCTCAGCGCTTGAATTTGAATTATTCTTGAATCTGCTATGTCTCCTTCTTACTCATTGGAAATTATATTTAAATTGGATCCTTATTTTATTGATTTGATATTTGATTTGTTCGATTTAGGCCAGTTTTAATTTAATAAAAAAAAATGAAGGAGCTATCCGAAGCAGGAGTGGGAATTTTTTTATAAATAATGCCATTAAAATTTAATCCAATTTAGAAATTATTAAATCTTGTTTTAGAACAAAATATTTGCTGCAATAAATAATTATTGTGTAAAAGTGCTGACAAAGACATATTTTGCTTCATTATAAATTGCGGTAAATGTCACTCGGTACAAAAAAGAAAACTAGAAAATTCAAAATATTCAGCTTTAAATAATGGCGAGCGATATAATAAGTATGAACCATAAACAATAATGTAAAATATTCGGCGGTCATCAATCGGTCAAGGGGCATGTATCATTAGAGAACAGATAGTGAATGCTCATACATATGTAATTATAAATTGTTCATGTGTTTGTGTGAACGGTTGAAGGCAACGCGGTTGATGTACACAAATAAATATGTTTGTTAACAAAAGGGCATTTATTTAATAATTAAACCATATGATATAGAAAACCTTGGCATACATGTATTTTAACCCTGAGCTGTGAACAGTATTTTGCTCACTCATCTGTGCATTATTTAGTATATTTGATGGATGGATTTTTTGGGTTTTGCTCACATATACTAAACAGAACCATTACATAACTACGTACTTATATTTTGCTCACGTGCATTTGTATGTAAGCTCTAACGGCATTAGGGTTATAGTTTTTGCACTTTTGAATAATATTTCTCGCAAAGGCAAATTTTATATAGCACGAACAAATATTAAGAACTGTATTGTTAATTTTTCGCGATCGTTGAAAAAGTGCACGCACTAAACGTCATGAAATTTTAACCATATAATCTTATGTATTTAATTAAGGCTTAAATTCATTTCTATAGATTTTTACTGCTGTGATTGATATTAGATTTTGAACAAAGAAACACAACATTGGCGGGGATACAGTTTCATATCCGCCGCGGTAATTATCAGCACCCGTATGTGAACCCTGGTGGAAGTCTTGTATTCTGTAGTTACACTCAAGCCACTTAAGCAATTTGACGTGTTTTTGATTAGTGGCTATTAGTTTAAACCAGTCATTAGTTCTCGAGAACTTTAGTGAGTTAGTGTTTTCGTCAGCTAAATCAATTTATTCTGATTCTACCAATATATATGTACAACAAATGCCATTCTACTCAGTAACTAATTTAGACTAGTTTCATTATATGTTGAAACTGGATTATGTAGAAAGTGGGCAAACTATGCCAAGTATTTATTCATATAGGATCAGAATAGATTTTGTTTTCTACGGACTTGACTTATTTTGTAACTAATTGAATTGTCCATAATAATGCTATGAAATTGTAACGTGCAATCGCGGAGGCTGATAAATTTTTGAACCCACAAAATTGTTAAATTTTTTACATTGGCCCAACCCTGAAACTTATTGTATCGCTTATTAGTAAATACAAGTTTATACACAACTTTATTGGTAAACAAATTATTTAAAAATTGGTCTTCTTTCAAGTGCTTGAACCTATTTTTGATGTTACCTCTCCATATGCAGAGTTAAGCAATATGGCTGAATTTGTGAATTTGTTCTATCTACATTCATATATCCGTTGCGTCCCCTTCCATAAAATGTTTAAGTGACAAAAAAACTTTTCACAAATGAAAGGTTGTTAAAAGGATGTTTGTGCCGGCCAATTCTGGACATATTCCAATCCCAATAAAAAAAAATAAAAATCTTCCGAAAGTGTTTCGAAAAATGATGCGTAAATGGCAAAGTCCTGGCTATTAAAATGGGAGCAGTATCTTTAATTTATCTTAGGATCCAATCTAGCTGGTATGAAAATTTCAGTAAGTACAGAAGTGGAACAAACCAATTCACTTCATCATGATACATCATGATCAAACCTAGCAAAGGAAATATTTAAAGAACAAACACAAATGCATATCACCTTCTCGCGGTCTTTAGCGTATGATACACTCGAAAGCCAGTAGAGTTTTATTTTGCCTGTACAACTGGATGAAATACCAGATGCCATTTTGCAGATAGTTTTACATCTCATAATTTTGCAACAAAACTCAATTCGTTGTGGACTTGGATACGTGTTTTGCCAAAAAAAAACTAAATTTTAATTCAAACTGAAATATTACGACTTGATGGTTATAAAAGGTTAACCATGTAACAATTTTATGCATATGCGGATTATGTGTATATAGCAAAATACCCTGTCGTGTCTATCGTTTTATCTGCATACATAAATATGCTTTGCACTATGTACTTTGATGTTTTCTATAGTACTTAACGTACTGTTGTTTCATGATTATAAGTATGTGTGCAACGCATTTCATAAGCGGCATCAAACTAAATGACGTCATAAGCATCTCCATATAAAAGCGCAAGGCAAAGAGATTTTAAGAATATGACAGCACTTCAAAGAGCAGACTTATTGCGACGAAGAGGACAAATGCGTCTACTTGATATCGTTTTTGCTTTTCTGTGAGTCAACGTATGTATTTGACCCAATTTCAATGCATTTGAATGCACAAGCACATGAATACATTTTATTTATTTTCCGTTGATGATTTTATCAAACAGAAAACACTATTTTAGTGAAATCTGTTTTACTATTATATGTTTACCCTTCATGTATTAAATAATCAACCACGAAAATATTTAACAGTTTTTGTGGTGCTGCTGAACTGCACAAAAGTAGACGGTTCAAGGATGGTTGGTCATTAGTAGGTGTACAAATGGTAAACATCAGCATACATATGGATGTACATTCATCTGTATGCATGTATTTGCCTCTATATTATGTAAGCAGTCAATCTCTGTATAGGGTTTATGTGCAATAAGGTTAACATTGAGGTACATGGCGGTAAAAAAAACACTTTCACATACGGCAGGTTGTTATTAATAGCTTTCATTTCATTTTGTTATTTATATACATACATACATACATACATACATTTATGGACTATGTACATACATATATGAGTATGATGTATATAAATGCCACACCAATAGCAACATGCATTTGTATATTATCAATGAACTTCTTGAATGATCATTGCATCGATTATTTTGCAAATAATCAAGCAAATAGGTACGTAAATAAAATCAAATTGGCAAAAGCACCAAAGCACACTCGAGAATACGTTTATTTAATGCTGACGTCATTTGTACATTCATTAATACACACATGCTTATGCATATAACTCTGAGATTATTATTTACATGCTCATTTACATACATACATTTCCAGCTTAACATACAAATTTTGTTTAGGAGCTTTTCACTTATTTGCCATTTTGGAACATATTATTTTCATCATTTATCACATACAGTACGAGCAACGTGCATTTTTTTTACATTACAGTCTTTATAAGTTCAACTTTATCAAAACCAGTCTCGATAAGAATACTTTCTTTGAATTTATTTCTTTTGCAAATAGCCCATCATGAGAATTTTTTCCACTGATAATTATACTTTTACATATATTATTTCATCTCTTCACTTTTTCTGTTTATCTGTCCATGCAAAAAAACTGCCCTTTAATTTACAGTTATGTATAAAACGTTAATTTTATCAGTTTGCTTTATAAGTGATTTTTTCATGTTGAAAAAATAAAATTTAATGAAATTGGGTCAAACAGTGTAAAGTTTTTATACAAAAATTTTTAGTGTTGAGTTATCACAACTTTTCGGTAAAAGCAACAACCCCGGTTTTCTTTCGGTTACGCAAATCGAGCTCGTACTATATTCAGAAGTATCGATAAAACTGCTTAAAATCATTCTAGATGCATTACTTTGTAGCTTATTGTAAATCTGTAGTACAAAATAATTAGTTATTCTTTAAAAAAACTGCTCATCAAAGTTTAAATAAGGATCTTTTGTAAAACTGTTTATGGAACCAACAAAATTGTAGGCACTTGCAAGTACGACAGCTTTGCTGAGAAAAATTAATATTGGTTATGCTATTTAAGCCTAGTTGAAAAGTATTTTGCCACGCAACGATCATATATATTTCCTGTCTTTGAAAAGATACTTTGCTTACGCTTTGAGATTTATATTGAACTGCAGTCTTAGATAAGAGCCACTTGTTTTATTATGTTTATTTATTCACATTTTTAATCTACATGAAACTGTAATAAACAATAGTATATACATACTATATAAGATCAAATATATATAAAGGCCTAGCAACGGGCTCTCGAGTACAACCACTATAATAATTTATTTTTATTTGGAGCTTTTTGTGTGAGCATATGAGACTGTTTAGTAGATATAGCAAAAGAAATATATAATCTGAATTCGCAATGGGGATAAATGAAGAAAACCCTTACTTTCTTATAGATACATTTCATATAAAACTTATTCTAAGAAATAAAACAAAAGAAAGTTTCATATGTTACAAAACTACTCATTCAGCCACCAGTTTTTCCTGGATGTATTTCTTTACAATTAATAATCGTAGTTTGTTATTGCCTACACTTACTTCTCTCATGACTACTCGAGGTATCTGTTAGATTCATTTTCACTGTTTTATCATTTGCGCGTCTATAAATATGTTAAAATATAGGAATACCATTTTGGTCCTGAGTCATTCCGGCTTTATCTAAAAACAACAATGACTCAGCTAGACTTATAGCCTTCTTCAATGGAGGTCACTATTCGTTTGCAGGGTCATCTTGTTGGAAAGTGGAATATTTTACCGATGCCCTTATGTGAATTTTATCTGCTAGTGTAAGCGTGTCATGTAAATACTGGCAGAAAAGAATTTTGTTTCACTAATAAAAATTCAACATCAACATTTTGTGTTCGTCAGTGTATTGAATAATTTCTTCGACACTATGAATAAATCATTGTCTCAATGAACATAATTAATTTATTGATTGATATAATTAACGCAATGGTTTAATGAACTTCCGCCGTCAGTTGAGATTTAATCAAACATCATGACTTACTACCAATGTACATCCTTCCTCATAACGAATAGGCTAATACATTACACAATGCATTAATCATTCAATTAATGGAATTTAACATAGATATGATGAAATTATTCGTTGCATTATTGCAACAATATTACTCTTTTAGTGTATGCGCAACATATGTATACGTCTGCGTTCACAAAGATATTGTGTTTTTATTAATGTCGTATATGATAAATTTCTATGCAACATCTCTTAAATGAATATTTAACCAACATTAAATATTTTTATTAGTACAGCCGCCAAATTTTAGCGAGAACGTGTTTTATATGTTCAGTTTTATAAAGACCAAGTGAAAGCAATTGAATGAATTAGAATAAATAGACCACTTGTAAAGATTATATTCACATTTTGCCAAAATTAATTCTTCTGAGAGATTTTGTGGTTCTTTTCTAAATTGGTTTAGATTGCAGGTGAAAACAAAGAGTCGTGTTCTGAGCCAAAACCAAAATCCTTTGCTACTGCTTGAATTCAAGCGAATGTGTTATATACATACATTTATACATACGTAATATGTATAATTTTTTTTTTTTGACAGTTGTTTTGGCAACTTGTGAATATCGTACTTGCGATGAGTTTGTTGTGAATAATTTTTATTGAAACTTTATTAGCCTTTTGCGGCTTAAACGGTGGCAAAATTTTTATATGATTTTATATTTTATTTTGGTGGTCTTTACCGAAATTGAGCAGTCAGGACGAAGAAGGGCTGGTCATGGCTATGGAGGCGGGCCACAACACTTTGAACCCATTCCTCATGATCACGATTTTTGTGAAAGAGTTGTTATAAATGTAAGTAAACCAAATGAAATTAAAATGGTAATTAAAATTCAAGATTTAAGAAATAAAAGTTTCCAAGTGTAGGGTGCAGGGTTTTCTTTTTATACGTTGTAACGTATTTTCTTGACTTTAAAGTTTAAACTAAAAAGAACCGATTAGCAAAAAAGACATCTTAAGCAAATAAAGGCAATTATAATAAAATGTCCTGTTGCCTTTGAAGTTGACAAATCAAATCGCAAGAAAGCATTACTGCACTATGTGCCATTAAAATAGCCGTAACGGGTTTTAGTTTCAAAAAATACTTTCCTTTTATACTTCGACATAATTAATTTTTTCTAGTTTCGGCACAACGCATTGCATATGTGGTAGTTGCCCCAAGTGTTAATCCAAGTTGAAAAAAATTTTAAATGGATAAAATCTAGTTTATAATAAATGATAGAG
>BGZK01004556.1:0-12871 GCA_005406025.1 Eumeta japonica | reverse complement strand
CTATTATGAAAAGATATAAATAAATTATCATTAATGTTACAATCTTTGGAGTTATCAAATTTTCTTTCATTGCATTTCCTGTTCCCAAACTTTCTTACGTATTACTAAACTGTTGTGTGAACCGGACACATACTTTCTCTTTTATATAGTATCATAATTATTATTTGAAATACATACAATTGAAAAGGTTTCGTCATATATTTTTAAATTATATTTCCTGAAAAAATCACCCAATTCTCATTTTCCGTTACATTTTTTATCCGAATCTATGTAAACAGTCGCAATAGACTTCCCACATTTTAATATAATAATATGACTGTACTACCAGTCTAAAAAAATAATCAAAAAAAAAATAAATTATACTGTCCGTAATTTTACATCTGTTCAATCATCCAGTAATCCTGTGTGTCAAAGATGATTTATTTTATTCCATAGTTTTTTTTTGTTGTTTCTCTAGGGTTCTGTTTCCTTATTGAGGTACGGTTAAAATGGTTAAATTAAAATTACGGTTAAATTAAAAGAAAACGGAATACTAACAGGATCATATGGTTTTCTATCAGTCCATGTGCATGTGAGACCTTTTTTCTCGGGAACAAATAGAAATATTATGTGATCTTTTGGAGCTGTTCAAAATTCAGGCTTCTAAGTTAACGCAATCAAAAGATACAGTCATTTTGCGACCTACTTTGTTACTCGCAAATTTATTCGTCAAAACCAAGAGGCTACTTCCTGTTGACCTATAATTAGGAATGAATAAAATGATTAATAATGTTGCAAAATGCGCTCACAAGCTAGATAATCATAAGTAAAAAATAAATCCCCTGAAAATTATATCTTACAAAACGTAACAAACTTCCCTCTCGCGACCCGCCCACACCACCCAACGCCGTAATCTATACGTATTTACATTTAAAAAAGGCGTTTTTTTTCGTGTTAAAATATTCCATAGTGCAATACATTATGTTTATTTGTTAGATTTGATACGTTTCCGTCTGTTTTCTATAAATTAAGTATGACATTCGAAGAACATTAGATACGTGTATTGTATGTGTGCGTGTGTGCATGCATGCGTGCATGCATGCACACACGCAATTAGAATTGTCAAGTGCGACCTACTAAAAATATTTCAATCGGAGTCGTATGAATTATTACATCTCCGTATTGTTGAATCTTTGCTATTGTGCGTGTTTATTTTTCATACAATATCAATCCTTGAAACCCCAATACGGTCCTTTTGTGACAACAGTAATTTTTACTAGATTTCGGAAATATATTCAAATATAAAGTAAAATTGTGCCCTTTGATAATACAGAAATAAAAATACTGTTGTGCAGAAATAAGCAACCTTATAAGTGAGCTTCGAAACGGTCGACTTTGCCAACTGTTTCCCGACAGAAGTCGTTTCGCTGATTGATTTGCCAGCCTAAACGTCAAAAAGTTTCGTACCTAGGGACAAAGTTTCGTCCTAGGGAAATTACACTAATATTTACAGTGAAGAATAATTTTTACGTTTACAAAATTGTATTTTTTGATTATGTAACACTGGATTTTATACACATATCAATGTTTATATTAAATAATATTGATTACCGCTTTAAAATATTATAACCCTAAAAAATACTGTTACCTATTATCTCATCCTCAAACGACAGGATATCAGACGTTGGATACATATATAAAGTGTTTATATTTGTTAGAGTATACTGCCCCTCCCGCTACCAAGTAAATGGCTATTCTTTACATTAAATTTAAAAATAAAACTGTCACAGTCAAGTAGACTTTACAAGTTAACAAATAGCCGTCGACCAACTTAAATATATATATATATATATAATATGTGTGTGTGTGTGTGTTTTATTGTTTTATGTAGCACCCGTTTTATGTAGGCCATGTAGGCCCGTTTTTAGACGTTATTAGCCGTTAAACCGTGAACTCAATTAATAGGTTCAAAGTATCAAATTAAAAGTCCCCTTCTAAGTCCGTATACTGTGATGGGCAACTGCGAAACTCTACACTGCACGTGACTCGACAAGCACTTGGCCGGTATTCACATATGCCTTCATTATACGGACATACCGAGCTATTCTATGTATAGATTAGCTGTATCCACGACTTCGTACGTGTGAAACGTTAAGTATTGTTGTCGTCATCCGATTTCGATAAGGAGACAGATATTGTCCTTAGCGTAGCAAAACCTTCTAGTGAAAAACTCAGCTAAATTTAAACGATACCTCTTTAAATTTCACCGAAAAAAACGAAGGGATTCATAAAGGGAAAGAGATCATAAAGTATCTTGCATGATTTTACAGAGAATAAAAGAATTACTCGCTCTAGTAAACTATGTAAAAAATGTAGTAGCCCACATAGACGAAGGAATCGGGCTTAAATTATACGATAACTTCTTGTATTTTATTTCGACTTCCCGCAAAGAAAATTAAAAAGTTAAAGAAGTTGTTGTTTTTAGTCCTATTTCCGAAAATCATATACCATCCATTAAAAATGTATATGACGAAATATTTAAAAAAAATAAATAAATTAGGTCATTTTTTATACCTCTAATAATTCTTAAAAAGGACACTGATAATTTGAGCGCGAAAATATGAGCAACAATATTCAAAAGCAGTCGCGCTTTCGTGCGTCAGGGAAGTTTCGATCTCATATATTTTCGTGTGAAATGCGATTTTAATGGAACACATTAGATAATGAATTGATTAATAATACGGGAATCTCTCTACGCGGGCGCAACTCGCACTTGGACAGTTTTCTCTTTTAATATCACGAAAATAAAATAACTTGTCTCTTCTTCTTTGCAGTATACAATCACCTTATGTACAAAAACAAGGTCGGACTCCCAGAAAAGTCGCGGCGGAGGGGCCAATCGGGTGAAAGCGAGTGATGGCGCTCGACGGGCCGACTGGGCGATTCTGCAATTTCAATTTGTAAATGGCATTAATAATTGAAACGACGTTTACTGAATAAACGCCGCTTCAGGTCATGCCATCGGAAAATTAAGTTTTACGTTATTGAACTCCGTATTTCAAAGGTCGATGTATTTTTAGTAGCGAAAGATGACAGGCGTATTCGATGGGTAATAACGCGTTTTTACAGTATTCTCGAATTTGGGATCGAAGTATAAATTACTTAAATGGTTTAATATGTTTTTTTTTAATGTACTATAAAATAGGGTATTTTCATTTATATATCTACTTCCAGGAAATAAGTAATGATATAAAAGAAATAGAACTATGCTATCTAGACTATGCTAACTAGGTACTCGGAGATAAAAAGGCCTTTTTTTTTCTGAAGATACAAAAAAAAACATTTAAAGGCAGCGCCGGTAGGAGGTGCAAATTATTTGATTACCCGGTCAATAGTAGCAGTTAACGTATGCTTAATCAATAATTAATAAGTAAATAAAGTAAAAAAAAATATTAAAAAATAAATTATCGTGCCTACTTAACATTGTGCATTTGCGAATTGCAATCCATACAAGCAGTATTGTATAAAATTTGTACTGATTATAAAATATCAAGATGACAAGAAAAAGGGTTTGGAGTGGATTTATTTATCGCGAAGATCCGATTTAAAAAGTGAAGAAAAATTACACGTGTGGCACTCGGGGACTGCCGCGGTAAAGCTATTGCATAGCATTTTTTATCAACTTATGCAATTATAATTATTTATTTATTTATGCAGTATTTTTTTTATATTAATCCAAGTTTTTCATCATTTTCTTCATTAATATATACACTTTGTTTATTCATATTTAAAATACTTCATACACAAATTTTACGCCTATAGCTGAATAACAGTTGCTGGTGAATACCAGCAAGTGCTATTCACTGTTGTACATAGGTACACCTATGTATACATATATACCTACATGCATACTTACGGAGCACATGCGGTTAGTGTGGCATTATAAAGATATGATAGATACCTATACACCTATATATTTTCTCACAAACAGCTGCTTACGTATTCGTCCGATTTCGAAGCAGCTCGTCTCGATCCGTGCGAGCTTCATACAGTCGTACCGTATATGTACATACACGTCAAGCGAACGCTCGGCCGAGCTACATGGTAGGCGGAGTGGGGGGTGTTAGGTTTTATTTTCGTTACGGAAATTCTTGATTCGGTCGCCGCGCTCAAAGCCCGCGATAAAAGCTATACAATAGCTGAAAAAACAATACTTATGTGTTTACTAAACATTTTATAAGTCCAAACGGTCCAACAATATAAAATCCAAATCCGTTGTCAGCCACAACTTCAAATGTTCATTTTATGTGGTTATACTCGAGACTTAAATTTATAAGCATATTAAATTTAATAAATATACAACTATAATTTTGCTACATTTGTATTTAGAGTAATGAATTTTCGATTTAATTAATTGAACGTACTTTTTCAAATCCCCAAAGATCTCATAAGGAAGCAGAGGCGTGTTGCAGGCGATTTAAAATCTCTTATACGTAAACGTTCTAGGCTTGTCTGCTAATTCGTGCACTGGAATTAATAATAATAATAGTGTTAATAACAAGAAGAAGAATTGTGAAGAAGAATGAAGAAGCTTGATCAAAAATTAATATAGTCTCAGAGAACGTCAATAACAATAATTTAGAGGTTTCTTATCGCGATGAGACAACAAACTGTCAACGACCACTAACATTTCTACGACTACATTTTTATTATGTAAAACAGTTAAAATACTTGTAGATTTTTTAGAATCTTCAAAGTAAAAAGGCAATTGTTCAATGGTATGACTATTGCACCAGATTTTAATTACACTGTTTTGATTTTGTGAACAACAAACGCATACACCTTTTTAAAATGACTGGTCTTATTTATATGGTGACTTTTCTTAGGAACAGCACTAGAAAATGGCGTAATAGATTCAATCAAATTTAAAGTAATGAAAAAATGAGATAAGAGATTGTAAAAGTATAAAACAATGACGCATTTACTTTTAGAGCTTTTTCTAATGACTTTGACCAAGTTTAAACAACATAGCGTTTCATGTATATTTAAAAATGCGAAAAGCAAATTCATCACGAAGTAGTCAGATGCATCTCGGTGACTTCAATTATTGCATTTGGCTAAACAATACCTAATGTCTTTGCTGCATTTTATTGATAGTGTAACATCTTGTAGCACTTTTTAAGTATTTTTGCTGTTCTACGATCACATCAAAATTTTCAAAAGCCGTTAAAGTAAGGTATGATAATCTTTTCATTTTAAGTATAGATCATTTGTTTGTCATATAAATTATGCAGCCATACAAAATTCAACCTCCTAGCTTCACAGTATCAAAATATTACCTCAAAGACGCATCAATTTTTAGGCAAAGGTTCTATTTAATTTATGTGGATCTGAAATCTGTTTTTATAGTTATATAGATTACCAGAAATTGTCAAATGAAACTAACATAAAAAAAAATTTATAGGCACACATCGGGGACTGCCGACATAAGTCGTAACTTAAAACTATGAGATAACAGAGATTATCTTGGATTTTTCAAATTTATTGTAATATTAAATATTGTAATATAAAATTATCATAACAACATTAGTCTGAATTTCACATCTATTGGCACTCTAACCAACAATTGTAAACATTTTCATATAGTTTCTTTATTAAACAAAAGACATGATGGACTACGCAAGCCCAATAAATGTGAAAGAAGAAACAATACGCTTATTAAAATTGGAATTGCATAATTTAATACTTTTAATTAAATAAAAACGACATTAATGTTATAAGTGAGTTAAGTTCAAAAATATAATTTCTACATATACAAAAAGTTTTAACATATAATTTTTATCACATAATTCACATATACTGTTAAGCTTGTTGGTAACATTAATCCATAAGATTTACCCCTACCAAAAATTTCCTAACGTGCCTAAAGAAGTTTTCATTTAGAATAAGCTCTAAAATAATTAAAGCAAAAAAAAAATAAGAATCTGACGTATAGTACAGTTTTTTTATCAACAACATTAAACAAAAACCCAAGTCGTTATGTAAAATCTGTATTATATTTATAAAACATTAGGCATGTATTTAAGGTTTTTCATTTTATATTACTCATAACAGTCCATTTCTAAATATCACTATCATTAAAATTTTATTTTTACAAAATAACCATTAATTATAGGAAATGGTTTTATATATTCCAAACTATTGTTCTCCCGAAATACAAATAGAATGAAGGACCAACTACGATTGAAGTAATAAAATATTTCTGCTCCAATATAAAAACAAATTATCAGGCTTTATTTGTCAAAATGACAAAAAAAATAGCAAATATGTTTAAAAAAAAAATCGAAGATAGTCAAATACGGAATAACAAATTATTAACTTATCGTGTAATTATACAAAAAATGTATACTTTAAATAAAACTCATTTAATATCTGTTTTTAGCTATTAATTTCACTCTCGATTATTTTATTTAGAAAAAGAACGCAGAAAACGACAGAAAATAACAAAAAGAAAAACGAGTTCGGTCGCCTGAAACCGACTACCTCCATTTGAATGTTACGAAGGAGACAAGGATCGGTTTAATATCGTTTTATTGCCAGAACATCGACTGCAGGTGGTTCACTTTATTAGTTCATATCTCGGGTGCCCGCTTTCGATTACTGTTTTGAAGTACTCCATGCCAAATATCATTAGATTGTACAAATTAATGATTATAGTGTTTACTAAGCGATGAAATACTTTGTATTATGGTATAGTTGGAAAGTAGACTAATATCTGTTACGAGCAGTAGAAATCCTAAGTCAAGAACATTCGCTTAGTTAAAAAATTACAGACTTCGGAATTTATTTTTTTAACCTTATAGGACAACTACACGTATTATGAGTTTTTCTGAATGTTGAGAAGGATGTTAATAAATAGGTCAAGTGAAACTTCAATTTAATTATTTTGCACTAAGAAAATTGTTTAAAAAAATCAAAAGTTTGACTAATGGTATTATAATGATGTTTACATGGGTATGTGGATATATTTATGTTTGTGTATTAAGGCGTGTGAGGGAGGCTATAAAAAAATCTTTTATTTGTGAACGGTTTAGTCATTTAGAGTGGACTGACAGCGCGAGCCTCCGAAAAAGTTTCACAGATTTAAATTTTCAAAAAAAAAAATAATTTGATGTGTCAAGTAGTCTTTAAGTAAGCTGAAATACGAAAATTACATTAGTTGTTTTTTTCAAACACATTTGAATGAAGTTGTCGATTGATTAGATAAATAAATTAGTTATAATTCCCAAATTACTACGTCAAATCACTACATGGCTAATGATGTGGATTTTATAATACTCTAATCAATAAAAAGAATGTTTGATAAATATAGTTTGGTTTCCAACAGAGGGTTTTAATTCCAAAATTATATATATATTAAGTACTATATTGCGACCTAGATCACATTTTTATTTTCGAATAAGAGCATATCACGTTAGTGACCTGGACATCTAGACTAGAGATACATGCTAGGCGGACTATTATAAAAACATTTTTTTCTGGTCCTTAATTAAACTCAGAAGATTTCGTGAACCAAACAAGCTTCTTACCAGCAAGGCTATGAAGCTCGTGTTAGTTAGTACATTTATTTATTCACCTGGATGAGGTTGAAGTAAAAACAAATACAACAATTAAATACAAACAAATGTAACGATTACATACATATCAATTCGCATCAGTATTTTAACCCAAATTATACGTACTAACTCCAAAGAACATAGATTTAAATATTTTCGTGAATGATCCTAAAAGGCGATCCTAACGTCTTAAATGTAAGACGCCGGAAGATTAGATTGCAAAACCTTATTTTGTGAAATATCAAACTTAGGGTGCCACCCCAAGTTATCGGCTGCCGATACAAACAAGAACGGGCGCCGAACCCTATTCGGATTAAGGGATGAAAATTCAATAAAGTGTTGATGAGGCGCTCATTGCATTGGGGCAATAGAAAATTTTGTAGGAAAGAAAAAATGTACGCAGAAAATGAAATCGTAAATTTAAAGTCGCATGTTCTAGGGCTCGTATTGGAAAAAAGGTCTAAGGGAGAATCTCGATGTATTATTAAAATTAATTTTTATCGAAAGATTTTATTTTGCATTTTTCGCCGTCCCTCGAGGTGATACGGTGATAAACTATTAATTTGACGTGGAACGTAGCACCCCGCGTCCGCGCAAATTGTGTGGCATATTAAAACATTTGCGGATTTGCTCAGTTTTGAAGTTCGTATGTGATAAAACATTTTTTCCCTTAAAAAGGTAGGAATAACTTAAAAGAATCCAGCTAGCACTTTGAAGTATACATCTGAAATAGAATTTTTTCTAGCTCAAATCGGTTTCATTTGTGTGTAAAATGTGAATATCCGTTTTAAAAGAGTTATCCTTGATATTTTTTTCTCTATTATAAAAGTTAATAATTTGTGCAACGGCAACTGACAGATTAAAGCCAATATCATAAAGAATTGGGTCACTAATTATCATTACCACATGTTTTGTATTTTCTAAGAAAAATCGTAACGTAACACCTAGCACCAAACTTTCCAATTTTTCACTAAAAACAAGACATTTTTCACAAAACCAGTCAAGTGCAATTACGACTCGCACACGAAAGGTTTCGCACTACTATAAAATATTTATCACTATACACTTTTAAAATAATAATTAATATAAAACAAGAACAAAAATTAACATAAGAAGAGAACAATCTCCCTCTTGTGAGAGATCACAAGAGGAAATAGGAAAAAAAAAGAGGGAGATATGGAGTGAGGAGGAAGCAAATGTTAGAGAGAATGCGGGAAGGAGAACAAATGGGGAAAGGAGGGAAATAAAATTAGAATTAAAATCAAACTCGATATTGGTAATGTATTGAGGTTTTAATTAAGATTATAATATTCATAAAGATACTCTATTCCCGCAGAAGAAACAACAAAAAATGCCAGTATAACATAATTTAATTTTTATAATTATTGAAATAACGAAATGCCCCTTCCGATCTTTTAACTTACTATTAAGAAAATGAAATATTTTTGTAAAAGAAAAAATATTATTTTTAAAATGATATCCTAATAATAATCATATATTAACCTTATATGATCCTAAAAAATATTTCTAGACGACTTAACTAGTCTGTTTTTTCTGTGTCAGTAAAAGATTTGTCGGTTGTTATGATTGGAACAGGTATTGACGGTTGCAATGGATTAAAGAACTCGAAATTTTTCTGAAATTTGAAAGCACTCCATCATCTCTAAGAGTATGGCGCCAAATTGCCGTGCATCTACGGACCTGACAGAATTGGCCAATATTTTGATTTCAAAATAAAATCAATTGTATTAACATAGAACAAAAGGTTTTTTATTATAAATTTTTAATAGTGTATCTTATTTTCTAATGTTGTGCAATAAATTGTACAGTAAACCTTGAAATATTAAAAGATTTTATATAATATTGTTATGGAACTTCGGACATAGACACGGCAAGCACGTGCGAGATCTTTGGACAAATGCAATTAAAAGCTGATACAAAATCATGGTGCTGCATATATTTTTACCAACGCCTGCGTATTCAAAAATCAGTGTTCTGTTCCTACAGGAGAAAAAATATCTCATTATCACCACACGAATAACAACATGCATGACATAATGTTAGCAATGAAAAGCTTCATAATATATTTTTTCAGTGAATTTATATCTTACCCGCGGAATGCGTTACGGTGAATTATCGAAATATATACTAAACAGAGGCGATTCACCACATCCTCCCTTCTAAAACAAAGAAAATACCAGTTTCTAAGAATGGGTTCTAAAGTGTGTTTGCAGTCAAGAGTTACAAATTTTCGATTAAAAGAATCACGTGATGAATGAACAAAAAAAAGATTAAAAGATATCAAAAATCCTATATCCTATAAAAATAATATTTTATAATTTTTTATGCCCCGTAAAAATATATATAATAATTTTTCAATTATAATTACATTTGTCAACATAATGTAGCTATTAGGTGGCCTAATATCGGTAATTATAAATATTTAACTATTTTCCTTTGTAGGAAAAACAGAGAACATCAAATTTTAAATGTAACTATGGCATTTTATTATACTGTATTATCGCAAGGGAACAGAACATGCCATTTGATTAACTTACCAGCCTTTTTGAGATTACAAATTATAGTAACGCCACTTCAGATTGCCCTTAAGAAAGACCCTTAGGCATATTTGTTGTTATTGTTCCGAAGGCTTTCGCTTTATCAAAACGGGTGCGACACAAACACGCCACGCCGGGAACACCTCCGCGTATTAAAATAATTGAATAATGAATTCAGTAAACAAAGGCTTAATACACGATTAATCTTATGAGCCGGGAAGTTAATGAAAACGGATAGCTGTGAGGCTGTGTTCACTAGTTCCATTGTTTAAAACTCCATTCTACTGAAGCTCCTCAATTAATAAGCAAGGATGTTTTCATTGCGATGTTCATTGTTAAGTCACGATATCGACGTACGTAACTGCGAAAAATAGTCACGACAAATCAGTTGAATGTTTTTGAATTTAAAACTATACTGTTTGCATCGTCTCAGCTTTATCTGAATCAGATACGCAATTAGTAAAAGTATACTGACAAAGAAAATCTATAAATCAGATGTGTGTCTAAGCAAAGAATCGGCAAGAGTCGCCCTATAAAATCTTATGCAAACGAAATTGGTGGCAAATTAAAGAAGGGCCGCATTTCGAATACCCGAAACCGACGATCTTCTATGAAACGATTGATAGATGTCAGTGAACTGAGAGATCATATCAAGTGCATATCTTGAAGTATCTGCTTTGCTTTATGAAAAAGAGGCATAAATTTAAAAAAACGTATTTGATATCGCAAACTTAAATTATGGTCATAAACGTATTTTTCTGGCACATTTCATGTAACTTGTATCATCTTTTTTGTTATTATGACCATGAATTTAGGCCTTTCTTGATAAATGTTAGAATGTCTTTTAACTGTTTTCAAAATTTTATTTTGATGTAATTGTTTTATCAAGACAATTTGGTAAAATTTCTCTGCATGGTCAATCTTTCAAACGTAGATGACCCTCTGCCATGCTTTGCTTCGGCCGTTATCTAACATTACGTGAAAAATAATTATTATAACAAATCTCATCGAACACAACTCTGAAGTAAAATCTTACGTCGTTTCATTTCGTGCACTGAGTTAAAAGTTTGGTGGTCCACTCCCCCTAAATCACGGTGCCCTCCTATTTTCTGGTAACTCGGAGCTTCTTAACTACGCATCGGATTTCAATATAATTTTCATTGTCCTTTAGAATATTTCATAAAAAAGAAGTAATGATATATACACACGCGTGTGTCTGCATATATACTAGGACGATAATAAAACCCTGTTTATAATTTAGTTCATTGGAATTTTTCTTTTATCATTGCAGCAGAACTATTCATTAAAATCAGGAGATTTTAAGTGCAATTTATGCTACACTTATATTTTTTCAATAAGACTGATAGTTTCACTGTAATATTTGAAAATTACTGCTTGATTGGCTTGGTTGGTAGTCATCCTACGTGCTGCGCTGAGAATCTAGGTTTGATTTCCAAACAAAACAAACATTTATTGGATTATTCGAAAAACGGTAAAATTTACGATTAATTCAACTTTGACCTTGAACAATCTTTAAACAAGTGGATTAATCAAAAAATTACTTTTTACACCGTTTAATTTTTACAAAAATGTATCTAAAAATTTTTATTTGATGTACTGTTAACTAGTTATAAAAGTCTGAAGAAGGAGAAATAATTTTTCGTATGTCTCGTAATATTTTGTATGCAAAATCAAATATTACCATGCGGAGTATCTTCATATTAATTTTAAGAGCTCATGTGTTAACAAGCTTATATTTATATATACTTAAATAAAACTTTTGAACCTGTTTGCAAAAGATATTTTTTATGAATCACATTAATATATATATATATATATATATATATATATATATATATAAAACGTATATTTATCTTACGTATAAAAAGTATGAAAAGTAATTTTTATCTTTTGAATATACAATGGGTTATATTTGTGAAGCTACTTTGACTAATATAATATTAATCGCTAATCATATGAATAATTTAGTTAAGTTACAAATTTAATTTTATTTACCTTCAGTAGTATTAAATATATAAAAATAAGTATCCGTGTGTTTATTTTCTGTATTTGAATTTATACATCATAATTCCATATCCGATTGAGGTGATGGGTTATATCTAACGTTTATTCCCGACTTTAAACTCAATTTTCAATTTAAAATATTTTTATTTCGCATTTATTACAAAATTTTGTAAAACGTCACAACCAATTTAGGATTTACAATACTTCAAAATTACAATTTTTTTTTAATTACTATTTTAGTTGTCTCTCAAAAAGAACGAGCAAAAATCTTGATAATAGCTTGTTTCAAATAAAAATTATACAAAACTACAATAATTATTACGACTATTGCGAAAAAAAAAACGTGTAAGACGTCGAGTTTCTTATTTTCATTTATCCTCTTTTATGCAATTTCTGTATATGCAAAAGTTTTGCAAACTGTTTACTTTATAAAGATTTTAAATTTGTATAAGGGTAAAATTTGTACATATTCAGGAATCATACCTAAACATGCACATACAGAACCCCCTTAACGAATTCGTGACACTATGTAGCCGACTAAATTGTTAACACAGTTTATTTTTATTTCTATTATTGAAATTATATCTAGAACAAATTTTCGTACGCAATTCTGAATTTTTTCTTAAGTGTATTAAATTTACATATAAACTGTGATGTCACATTTAAGATTTCAATTTAAAGATTTCAATTTTT
>BGZK01004555.1:0-12877 GCA_005406025.1 Eumeta japonica | reverse complement strand
GATCTTAGCTGGGGACAGCCAGCCGTTTCATATCTCGCCACAATAGTCATCAAAGTGCCTTTAGTCACGAACTCGGAGACTCTGCCAACTATGCACTCTTTGTAGTGGTGCTTAAGCCACAGCCACGAGCTCCATTAACACTTTTTGTCTATATTCATATTTTATTAAGCACCAGCAATTATTTTGAAATTTTTGTTGTCGTTGTTATTGTGGAAAAATTAATAAATTTTTACCAACACAACATATATCGGTCTCTTGACTTGAACAGTTTCAGCTCTAATATTATTCCTGTCATTTATGGTGTTCCGTAAGATTTTTCTGTTAGGCTACCTTATTCCTCTTGTTACCAAAACTTTGAAGTTCGCAGCAGTGATTTAATTTTATTTAATCTAGAGCACAATTTTCGCTTATAAAATTTATTACGCATTAACTTTAATTTAACCCAGTTATTTTCCATTTAAGAATCGTTATAGTAAGTAATCTCACCATTTTGTACGAATTTAACTGCGACATGATTCAAGATGATTTTAATTAAAAATTTCCAGGAATTTTCCTAAAAACAGTAAGTAAACTGCAGTATTTAGACACATATATAATTTTATCTATATTTGATTGTCTGCAAAGGAATTTTCATAAAAATATTTTGTTCAAAAATCCTGGAAATTGCTGGGTCGGCTGATAGTCTTTTCAACATCTCTTATATTTACATGATTGTTTTGGGTGCTTAGATTTTGGATTAGGGAACCCTTTAATTTTGGCTGGTGACATTTAGCTGCTGTTTGATAACAGGAAAATTGTCATATGTTTTACAATCTATAATAAACTTTCTTTACTCTTAAGAGATTATTATATTTTTATCGACTCTTAGCTCTTTTAAATAACTGAAGCTGACAAAACAATAAATTCTTCCTTCTCGTTTAAAAATCTAAGAAAAGTACTAGAGTGCCCATATGGGTTGCCTGTAGGGATATAAAATTAAGTAAGGTGAAGCATTAATGAGGAATATGATAGCCATGCTATACGATATACACCTAAAGTAGTCTAGGCTTGTTGTGTGCTCGCTGGTTTTAATAAAAAGTGGATCCATAGGTCTACAGAAACTCTGTATTATCCACAGAATTCCTTAATTTCACTTGTAAAATATCAAAGCCGCTTGTAATAAGGCTTGCTCTACATTCATTCCTCCCACTACTCAGTAGTTGAGGATGCTCTATAATAACTATTCGTTATTCTGTTCAATTAACCTTCAATTCAGACATGTTATATTTTACCGCCCGCTTTCTCGTCTAAATTCCCACGTTTATTTAGTTTAGTTCATAGCTCGGATTCAACTGTATTGAAAGGTTTCACATACCAAGCTTTTCTTACTTAACTCTATTGCTCTTGAAGTAAGTGAGTTTGCACTTTCATTAGCAGTCTCAAACTGGCTCTCAACTGAAACTGCTCTAATAGCAATGTGTTTATCTCTGAACATATTTACAAGTCGTGTTTGCTCTATAACATTTACCTCCTGACGCTCTCTGTTATCGCCCATTCGAAAATTGTGCAATAATCCAGCAAGTGGAAAAATAATTCGTTGGTGTCTTCTATACGAACATCAAGTCTTGTTTTTCCTTTTCGTGCTTGAACCATGCATGTAACAGTGAAGCTGTATGAGAATCTGGTTCCAAGATTCAGTCAATCCGAGATGGTTGTCGGAATGAGTATTTTGCAATACGCTTCTAATGTAGCCTCTGTTTATAATCTGATGCCCAATTTGCTGGTATGGACTCGTCTATAGCTGTAAAGATTCACCGATGATGTACTTCGTGTCCACCACTTTTTAGTCGTTTCGCTATAGAAGCGCTTCGTATTTTATTTTTTAGCAAACATTAAACGGTTAAGTTTTTTGCTTGTTTGCAGAAATACCCAAAGTCTGCGCCAGGAATCGAACCTGTGACCATGTGACTGTTAGCCAGGTGTTCTATACACTCAATGATAGAGGCATTCATTGACATGAATTTCGATTGGTTTGTAGGGTAATATTGCTTTTATTGCCACTTTTGATATCGTGCTAAAGCCCCTACTTACACTAAGAGTCTTTCTGAGCTATCTGAAGCGCAGGTGATAATCGGCCAGCTAGGGCCTACTATAAATCCAGTGTGTCGTCCCTGCATTTAGCCACCATATTTCGGCTGTGCTCCCTTAGAGATTAACCAACATATATGGGACCTTTTCGACTCTATTTTTTATGTGGTCTTTCCATTTTGATTTCTGATCAAAAATTACTTGCAGATACTACACTCTGTCGGAAATGTTTATTTGTCTTTCAAGAGAGCGCGGCCCAACAAATTTAGCTATATTCATCTTTCTGGAAAGAAGGCAAATCTCCATTTTACAGGGTTGCCGTTCAGCTCTTTGGTTGAGCCTACTTTTTGCCAGTATTTATGTTTATTCAGCTTACTTACATAGTTGAGTTGGATATCATTCATTCAAAAGTATTATGATGTTTTCTGCTTAAGAGATTATCTCCTTCCTACCACTATTGTGGTCCACAGGAAGAGGTGATAAAATCACCCTTACTGATTTTTATATTGCGCTTATTTATATTCTATCTATTCCAAATTAAAAGAAAAACATTCAAAACCGTAATATTCAACCAAATCGAGTTTTTGATACGCACTTACTATTTAGAAGTAAGAAAAACAAAAACAAAATAAATAAATTTCCATCGACTAAAAACATGGTCTAGTCAAATTCCTTTAGAAAGCGGTTCTTATTATATCTCGACTATATGAACTGATGACAAATAATTTTATAAATTTAATTTAAACGGCCAGAATTTTAACAAAAATGCTCTAGTTCATTTGCAGGCTCAAATTCGGGTTTGGCTGTATCTTGGTTATATGAGCAGTGATGTGAAAATCGTTTTATTTGAGGATTTTATGTATTTTGAATTATTAGCATGAAGTTTTCTAAATGCATGAATTAGACATCCAACATCATCCAACAATAATTCAAGGATTCTTTTATCACAGAAAATTTGTTCACTGCACTGGTAAGATCTATTCCTGAATACCGCTCAGTAATTTGAGATTCGCAATATAACTTTTATATAAAAAGTAGAGTTATTCCAAAACAATTCTTGTTGTTCTGTTTAAATTAACTACATTGGAATCCAAGTGTAAATTTACCACATTATCGCAGCTAACTAGCTCTTACTAATCTCCCTACATTAAAAAGTCGAAGAGTTATATTAAATATATTATTCATTTAAAATTTATTACAAGGGAAAATCGATTCAATCCATTTTCGTGCTAGACAACTACATTTCATTGTATCTAAAGCTTCAAATTTTTTTAATTTTTATCTCTTTTGTAGAGTTTGTAGCGATTTTATAATCCAATTGTCTTATATGAAAACATTCATGTTACTAAAGATGCCTTTACATGATAATACAGTATTACGACATGTCAAAAATTCTGTGTATTGGACAAAATCTTATCATGTAAAGAAAACTGTATTGAGTATGAGAGATGTGAAATTTGACAAGTGGTAGATATTTACTTTTCTAAACCATTTTAGAAAACTCACGTATCGTATTATCGTCACACCAGAGCTGGATTTTATAGTTAACAGTTGCTTCGTTGTCAGTACATTGTTATACCTTAAATTACAAGAACAACCAACAAACCTAACAAATGTTCATGTTGTTTTTGTAGATGTTGTAAAATCGCAATCATCTATTTTTATTTGCTGTTCATCATTTCATCATTTTACTTTGCTTCTACAAAATCTAATTGTGTAAACATAAAAATATTTGTAACAGATTTTTGCTCTCATTTTTCGAAATACGGGAGAGGATTTTATAATATTTGCATGACACAAAGTTGTTCTACTTTGTATTACCATGTAAAGGCACCTTAAGAGAAAACTTTTTTTGTATATAAACTGTAATAGTTATATTTATAAATGTTTTAAGAAATTAAAATTTATGCTGCAAATCAGTTTTGCTAACAACGATTGCTTTTAAAATGAAGCAATTCATTTCATTGAATAATTTCATAGTTAATTAAATATTTGAAATGTCTTGCTTAACAACCTCTCTCAGCAACACGCAGTAAAATTCTTTCTTATTTGATTTAATGAACAATTCTAATTACTGATTCGTTAAATTTTTCAAGAATTTGTACTTATTTATAATTCAAGATTTATTTTACATTTTTTGCATGAGTCTGATTTTTGCTTCTGACTGATTCACTCAAGAAGTGAGAAAAATATGCAACAATAACGAAAACAGCAACAAAAGAAAACATGATGATAATGTTGATGAAAATGGCGATGATGATGAGTGCTAAAGCAGACGGCTTTAAGTCTTTATTTAATTTGTTTTTTATATTTTTCTCACGCTATAAAAATGTTCTTGTTTTTACTTAAGATTTTCATTTTCTGCTTTCCTTCAGGATATGCAGGACAAGGAAGCTAAACTTTTCAGAAAAATAAAGTGGCAGTGTGTAGTAAATGAAAGAATTCACCTGGATATTGTAATGCCAGTGCTGATGGCGGCAATAAACTTTGACTTGAAACACAAACAACAATGAAAAAGATTTTGCAAATTATGTGTTTTGTGTGCAATTACATACGCGCATTAAAATGCATGTCTTTGCACCAAAGAAAATAATATAACACATTTCTACTCAAATAGTATTTTATAGTATTGGAAAAAGAAAACAAATGTTATTTAAGTTTTTCGGCTTTAATAATGAATTGAAATTGATTTTTTATAATATTAAATAATTTCATTGAAGTTCATTTCCAAATTATTGCTTGTGATTAATACCTGTTAAAGAAGACAAGAAAAGTAAAATTTTTCTTTGATCTTAGCTGGGTTTTTTATGTGAAAGTTCACCAAGAGTGTATTTCCTGACATCAAACTTGCTTAATAAGAAAAACATATTTTGGTCAAATGGTCGTAACAACCTCTCTTGGGAGGGAAATTATTAACAGAAACAGGAATTCGGAATTACTATTAAATTAATTAGTTAATAGTAATTTAATGAATTGATGCCTTGTTGATAAGTAGTCGTAGTCAGAGGTTCTCAGGTATGGCAATGGCTTGCTAAGATAAGATTTTATTGATGATTCTCATTAAAGTTTACTATATAATTTTTTGTTATTTTTATAGCAAATGTTAATGTCAACTCTTTGACTCTCCAGTTAGCAGGTTCTGTCTAGGTGATTCCTACACCTTGACGTACTGCTTGACCTCTTCTAGAGGTCTGGAAGAGCCTCGGTTGGTATTGGTGTCCAAATATTTAGAGGAGAGAATGCCTGAGATGTGTCATGGGATTGCTCTTCGAGCCGTAGTCGAGTTAAATTGGTATGATGGGGGTTTGTCTCTTAGGTGATTACTAAGGGAAGATTCTGATTTTGTAGTATACATATGTGTTGGCGGGTCTGCAAATCAGCTTCAGGTTCTATGAGGTTCCTCAAATGGTGGTAGTCAGCAAGTTTAAGAAATGAAGCTCACTTGTTGGTTTTGAGCCTCTTGCCTGTGTTGCTGCACCTCTGGAATGTCTAAGTAAGGGGATTATGTGTTGATCCATCAAATTTATGAGTAGCAAATTGCAATCTGCTACTATCAAGTATGCCAGGTATGGTGCTGTGGCGCTTTACCACACTACGCATAGTTGATCTACCATCAGATTGGGCAGTAAATGCAGGTCAACTCTTATTGAATAATTAAATAATTAACCTCTTAATACGTTGATTTCAATTTCAAAAGCCAGTACATTTCAAAAGTGAATTATACTTTAAGGATTCATTTGCATATTCAGAGATGATGCAGTTGCTAAGATGTGGGAATTTCCTTCTTATACTAATACTCCCAGGAAGTATAAGCATAAGTATATGATTTGTAAAGATCTGTGTCTTAAGTCCGATATTCACTGAAAGAAAAGGCTTCATAATGGTAATAAATACTTTTACACTGACTCTTCTTTCATTAGTGCCATACAAATTTTAATTTAGTTTATAATTGTTTTATTGATATGACATTTGTAATTTTCATCGTGTTATTTATGTTATGAATGTTTTTATTCAGCAAACGAAACATTTTGGTATCAATTTTCAGTTAAAATTTAAGCAACAATTACGACAATATGTTTCGTTCATTGTAGTGGATACATATCATATTTCAGTCGTTTTATTTTCTTGATAATTAAGGCATGGAAAAAACTTTATATGCATTGCGTAACATTTCATTGCGTACATGAAATATGAAACCTAATGAATAAAACACACAAAAGGAAGAGAACAATGTTCAAATACTAAGACAAGCAAAAACTCTAACTGTTTTCAAAGGTATCAACCAAACAGCCCATCAAATTCAGCAGAATTTAACAAAGTTAACTGTATATTATGCATATACATAAGTATATATATTTATATTTAAAAATCCTTATATTTGTTAGTATCTTAAGCGTTTGAAGTTTGATAGTTTACCAAACTTACCAAAAGTTCTAATGAGTTTATAGCTGCAATCCAAATGGGTAAGGTTAGTAAGCACATACCAGCAAAAGATTTCTGTATATATGGAAGCATTAGGAGCTTTTGAAGGAATATATTGCTTCTGTAATAACAAGCTATTCAAAAGAGCTTTAAAAGTGCACTAAAGTAATCTTAGGCTATACGGTTTCTATATAGTTTGCACAACAAGGAACAAAAACGATTTTTCTAAAAACTTAAACGCATATTTTAAGTTTTAACAGCAGTTCCTCTATTTCGAACATGTTCGATGGTACGTATAAACACATTTAATACAAAAATAAAATTTTGAAATTTGTTTTTGTATGTGAACTATCGTAAAGGAATCGTGTTTCAAAAGTACTTAAAAAATATCATTAAATAAAGCATTATGGTCGCTCATTTTAAACAAAAATCATGTACAGTAAAGGTCAATTGAAGCGATTCCAAAACGAAAACTCTTTTACAAAATTGCATCCTGGTAAGCAGTAATGTTGGCTGGGTATATATGTAAGGCTTTTCAATACACATCTAAATAAGATTTTTTTTTAAATTTTATAGATTGACAGCGTTTTCAACAAAAATGCATAAAATTTCAGCCACCATAATAAGTTCGGAAGAGAAATTCAGAAAGCTCTACAAATATTATTATTATTAATTAATTTGTAATCTCATCATTTGTCGTAAAACTAAGTACATATTAAGAGCTTGTGCAAATAATAAACAATTAAAGTGCGTAAACAGAGTTAGCAAAAGTCAGAATGTTGTTAGCAAAACAATTAAAAGGTCTTTTGACCAAATAACAATTTTCAAATAAAATTACTTAAGAGCAAATAAATCATTTTGAATTATTTGAATTTTTGAATTATTTGAAAATGTTTACTCTTTGATACTTTCAAATATACAAATCGTAGAAACCAGTGGAAACTCGTTGTATGAAAGTTGCTAAGAAAAGTAAATACATATGTGGCAATACAGAAAAACTTGCTTTTGTCTATGAAAATGTGTTTAAATATTTTTTAAATTCTCATTATTTCAATTGAAATAATAAAATGAAAAGTAGATGTTTGAACATTTTTTCAATAGGGTTTCTGAGTCTACTGACAGGCTGAGTAGCATCAGTGAAATGTGGGCGGCATATACACATGCAAAAGACTAGGCAAAACAACTAAATGAGGGCCTATATTAATAACCTGAACTAAAAACTATTTAAAGGTTATTTCGCTCTTTCATTCAACATATCTATGTGAAAAAAATTTTTCATATACGTTTGTCCAAAGCATCGTAATAAATTAGACTTGGCCAATTTAAAACATATTTTGTTTTAGTGAAACTGCAATAAAAGCATAAAAGTAGACTATAAAGATAAATATAGATTACAAGAAGCTAAAAATATTATTTGTTCGGATATGCTTAAAGATATCTTCGAAGTTATCACAAAGTGTTTCGATGTTTTCACATTTCTCTTGGCTACTTTTGACCGCTGGTGTAGACAACTTAATGAATTTTCGTTTTATTCTTAACAAAGAATTTTATATGCTCAAGGCATTTCAAGACTTATTGCTGACACTGTGTGCAAAAAATACTCTCACCAAACATAAACTAAACATTTTTTGGCATCACTGCCCTAAACTGTGTAAAATATGCAGCATTATAATATAGTTCCAATATCATACGTGGAAAAGTAAAAGTGTTGCATACTTTTTGAAACTGCGTGCTCAGTGTGTATGAGCAACAAGATTGGTTGGCTTAACGTTACAAGTTTGGGCAACTACAAGTGCTGCATACTTTTTGAATATGAGAACTCGGTGCGTATGAGCAACAGATTGATTACTCTTTGTTACACATACGTGAATCAAAAGAGTTGCATATTTTCTGATAATGAGCGCTCTATGCGTATAGAAATCTTGGGCAACTACAAGTGCTGCATACCTTTGAATATGAGAACTCGGTGCGTATGAGCAACAAGATTAGATTACTCTTTGTTACACATGCGTGAATCAAAAGAGTTGCATATTTTCTGATAATGAGCGCTCATGCGTCATGAGAATCTTGGGCAATTAAAAGTGCTGCATACTTTTTGAATATGAGAACTCGGTGCGTATGAGTATCAAGATTAGATTACTCTTTGTTACACATCCGTTAATAAAAGAGTTGCATATTTTCTGATAATGAGCGCTCTATGCGTATGAGAAATCTTGGGCAATTAAAAGTGCTGCATACTTTTTGAATATGAGAACTCGGTGCGTATGGATATCAAGATTAGATTACTCTTTGTTACACATCCGTTAATAAAAGAGTTGCATATTTTCTGATAATGAGCGCTCTATGCGTATGAGAAATCTATCTTTCTATATAATTAATATGCAAATACGTTGTTTGTAATCAGTTTTACTCCCATAATTCAAAACCGATTTAAAGGGATTTTATGTGGATGTGTACAATTTTATTTTTATTTAAATTGTTTAGTAGGTTTTAAAGTAATACAGCTATTAATATCTTACTAACGCCAAAATATGTGTAGTAACCCGATGCCTTTGCATGATCTTAGTTATACTAGCAAGCAATAAAAATGCAAAAGAAAACAAAAATCAAACAGATGAGCTTTCAAGAGATTTCCTTTGGAAATATGGTATTGCCTAATTGAAAAGCAAAAAAAAAAGTTGTTAATATTTATAGAATAAGGTCGATTGCGTCGACCATTTATGCTCTAGTAAAACATCCTGCTGTATAACGATTATTGTGAGGACGTTTTGCTGAACTATATAGCATATCACTAGTGTATCACTAGGCTTCAGTTATGTCATGTCCTGCTTATCCAGTTTCTTTTACTTATTTCTAGTGATAATTTGATCTATGCCAACATAAATATGTTTTAAATTACTTTAGAATTTATTACTAATCGTTTATATATACAAAATGATCATTTTATATAGATAGAGGCAACTCGCCTCATTCTGGATAATGAGTAGTATTGATAACGCCCAATTCAGACCATTATACCATTTCGCAAAACCTGCCAATTTAAAATAATACGTAGAAGTTTAATAGTCTGAACGTCGGCCATCATACACACGAATAATAATACCAAGGCGAATTTACATATCAGGTGAAATTGAAATTACAACAAATACAATATTGAAATAGTAATAGAACATTGTATTTTGTTGTTGCTTGAATCGGACCATGTGTCAAAACAAAAGGCAAACTAAAATAAATAATTTGTATACAATTATTGAAAAGAATTAGAAAAACACGAAATCTTATATAAAACATTAAGTTTTTTTTAAAATAATTTCTTACTAACACCTTACAATTGAAATATATTTTTTAGAGCAATGTTGTGCACTTTTTATTTATTATATTTGATTTATTTACACGGTTTTTTTTCAATTTAATAGTAATGAAAATGTAAATAAAATTTGACAACTGAGGTCTTCTAAGCTCAAAAAAAGTGGAACAGATGTGTTTTCAAGTTCACCTAATATTGAATTCGTCTTGATACAAATTTGACATTACATATGACCTTGTTATGTTTTGAACCTTTTCAAAACGATAATACTTTTCATTGCACTTGCCTAATTCCATCAATTTTAAAATACTGATTTATATTAATTAAGCTGTTTAGAAAAAATCAAGACTGTTGCATGCAGGTACTATTTTTAAATGATGATTTAAAAAATTTTCTCAAAATGTTGAGTCACTTTCTATCGTTGTTTTAAGAAGAAATGATAAATATTGTTTATTTTACCGTTTATATCTTCAAGATCAACTTACCTTTAAGAAGAACGAGATATTTTTTCAATCATATTTAATAGACCTTAAGTTCAGGAGTGAAAAGTTATTGTTTATATTTAATTTTTTTTTAAAGATGATCAAGATATCAAAAAGGAAACTTATGAATGAAGTCGAATGCTTTAGCTTTAGTAGTTTGGGTGGGGCATTAATACTTCAGTCAGTCACGCTACTAACTGTGTCATCGCCAAGTCGAAATTTAAAAATTTTCGCAGTCTTTCAGAAAGAAACTGTGGAAATTTGAAGCAAATTGATTCAGCCGCTTGGTTATCTGCAAACACAATTTCCTCTTTATATAAAGAGATTTTTAATGTTTTACTTACCTGTTTGCAAGCAACTTTAAATTGTATATTTATTTAAGTTTTCGTTTCCTTTTCCTTTTCGTTTTCTTTATTTGTTGTTAAGTGTGAAAACCCTTTAAGCGGCAGCTAAAACACTCAGGCGATTTTCCTAATTGAATAAAATATCTATTTGTATTGTTAATTGTTCTTTGCACATCGAAAATGTTTTATTGTTTTAGCATTCAGGCGCTATTATCAACTATTTATATATAAACAATAAAAAAAAATTAAATCTTTTCTCAATTCATGTTTATTTTCGGCTGCGTGCGAGACGAAGTTTTTCGCCTGAAGGAAAAGAAAAAACAAAAGGAAATAAATATTTGTGCTAAATTTTTTTCAGCTTACAAATAACTTGAGCTGCATGAAACTAAACAAAACACAAAAGTTTTAAGAAAATAATGTTTGAAAAACTGATAAAAAGTAAGAATTTATAAATATGTATGTATTTTTATTTTATACATACATACATAAATGCTTAAGGCCATACATATATACTCGTGCATATGAGTGTGTTTGGTTTTACCAGGAACTTTGTTTTATATATTTTGTTTTTCTTTGGTATTTTTCCTTTTCAAGTGTAAAGCATGAAAACTACTTGCTCTTTAAGGAAGAAAGAAGCTGAAGTAACAATTGAGACTGTACGCTTGAGTAATTGAAGATGCTGTTAAAGAAGACAGACATAAACACAGACATATATTACTGAAAACATATACAGGGTGACACAAACACAATTACTTTTAAAACAAATTAGCGATACAATGAAATTAAAAAAAAACTGGCCCCTATTCTGTAAATCGCTAAAGCTAAATCTCCATAGCTAGAAATCTATAAATTTTTCCTATTTATCCAAAGTACTGGAAAAGTTCTACATATACAAATGTCTTCTTTATAGCGAGAAATAAACTTCTCTCAGACAAACAATCAGGATCCAGACATAACCATAGCTGCACTTCCGCCATAATTTTACAGAAAACATGCTACGTGAACTACATAGCAAACGAACTACCTTATAGTGTTTCTCGATCATTAAAAGCATTTGATACTGGTTGATCACAGTCTTGTTGGAAGCTTAAACATTATTTTATCATATTTAACTGACCGCTAAAATTGGTTCATACGAACGACTCCCAATCACAACCTCTAAAACTATCTAGAGTTCATCAGGGCTCCATCCCAGGACCCCCTTCCTTTTCAATTTACATTAATGACTTGCCAAGACACCTTGTTTATTGTAATGTTCACATGAACGCAGATGACGTGCAGCTTTATTTAAGTAGTTCACTACAATCAGTTACCCAAAATGTCACGAAACTAAATTCAGATCTGGATAGCATCTTCCGTTGGGCATCAGCTAATGGTCTGTTGCTGAATCCGTTAAAATCTACGTACAAAGAAAAACCACTAACCTCGTTCACAATGTTGACATACGTGTAAATGGAGAGCATATTAAAGTTGAGAGCACTGCTAAGAATCTCGGTTTGATTTTCAACTCTAAACTTACTTGGTCAAATCATATAAATACACTCGCAGGCAAAACATACATTAAGTTACGGTCACTTTGGTCTCCCAGTTTTACACACCTTTACATATAAGGGAACTACTGGCTAAAACCTTCTTAATACCTTGTCTGTTGTATGGTTGTGAACTCTTTTCAAGTTATGATTCTAGTGGCAAACGTAAACTGAATGTATTATACAATATTCATTCTAAGGTTTGTGTATGGTCTCAGCATCATTGTGTTTCCAATTTTTCACACAACTTTAAGGCGTGTCCTTCGATAGTCTACTCAAGATTCGTGTACTCTTATTTCTTCATAAGAGTATCTTCTACAAACTCCTTCGTACCTTTACGATAAATTGTAATTTGCCAGATCTCTTAGAGGAAGAAAAATTATTATTCCACGTCATAATTGCCTTGTCTCTGAATGGCAGTTTTTTATAAATGCAGCTCGTCTTTGGAACCTTCTACCAGCTACTCAACAACTTAATAGCAACGCAAACAGTTTTAAAAGATTTTTGTTCGATTATTTTACTTAACTTTATATATATATATATATATATATATTTATATATTTATATATATATATATATATATTTATTTATTTTCTATTTTTTCTTCTCTCTTATTCATGACACATTGCTCACATTAATATTCATATTTCATTTACACGACACTAGTCCAATACATTAATATTAATTTTTAATTTTATTTACATTATAATAAATGTTTTTCTTTTT
>BGZK01004554.1:0-12882 GCA_005406025.1 Eumeta japonica | reverse complement strand
GAGTTTATGGAAACGGCCTCTTTATCTCTAAATTTGGCACCGATGATATTTCTGATGATTTGGGGCTCCGCTCTCGCTTAACTACTGTAATGTATCTATCCATTCTGACTTGGATTTTGGATTTCTGCATATTGTTTATCCACTTGGTTGGAGTCAAAGAACATGAACCTGGGGCAGATAATGCTGCCGACGTAACAAAATTTTCTCAAGTAACGGTATTGTTAATAAGTCACCAGTTGGCTGAGTAAAGAGAAACTGATGCTTGTAGTTACTATTAGTAGTTTTTACTTGTATCATTGGCAGCAAGACCTGTGCACTCACCGTAAGATAAACATGTCTGCCATTTACACTCACTTCACAGTTGTTATATTGAAGGAATCATAAAGAGCAATGTTCAATATGACTTTTACAGTTTTTCTTTTTGTCTTGTTTTTTTGTTGTTTCTTTTTTAATCAAGTTTTTATTATTTTGTTTTAACTGTTTATTATATTTTTTTAGCTGCTTAAAATAAAGCAATCAATAACAGCAGAGTTTGAATTAAAAATTAATTTTCACTTATTACGGCGTTTTGCATTTGTTGGTAACAAATGATTTTACCGTTAACAAAAATTACTACGTATCTATATATTTCTATTTAAATTAAAATGGTTTTACCGTTTAACACAAAATACATATATACTATATATGTACATACTATATTAAAATATTGCACTTCACTTAGGGTCAATATTAACTATAACCTATTTTACTATTTTTTTTGGTTAATATGATCTATTTGTTTAGGCAAGGGTCTTATGAGTAATATTTTCTTTTTATTTATAAATAGAATAACTTTCCTGACAGGCTCATCATTGTAAGCGAAACAAAGAAAATAAATTGGAGTTAAGGTGAGGGCAGGCTCATTACATTATAAATCCGTTCTTGGATGCAATATGTGTATACGATGTAGTTTATAATACTTGTAGTTGTAAAGTGCTGCCACAACACCTATATGAACATTTCAAGACTCACTTATGGATCCCAGGTTACAATTAGTTCTTATTTTTTTTTATAGGGGCCCATTGTGGTTTTATAGTCATTGCTATTTTTAGTTTTTGTTCTTGTAACAATTACGTTACAACAAATCTTAAGCAAATTTCAGCTCCTTAAGCTCTTATGCTTGAAAATTTACAGCTAACTTTTCTTAAAATGGGGCATCTGTTTGTATGAGGGCACTGCATGGTTTTTATGTTGTTATTGCTTTCAGTATCGTGCCACTACAAAAAAAATATGCGCAAATATCAGCTCTCCAGCATTTACGGTTCAAAAGTTACAGTTAATTTTACTTAAAATGAGGCACCTGTTATGTGGGGCCACCCCGTAGTTCTTATGTTGCTGTTCTTATGTTAAGTATTTGTGCGTTTTCACAGCAGAAAAACTATAGCAAACCGTGGAAGGACTCCATCTTCAATCTTCGAGACTAGTGAGGAGTTTGTGAATCAAGGTTTTAATTTGCAACGCTATGTCAAGTTGAAAAATGCTGTGCGACAAGCATTGAGATCGGTTTCCACCGATACAACAGCTCGACAATACCCTGAGGAGACGCTGCGCCACTCAGAAACAATCCCAACACTAAAAATGGTATTACCAAAGTTTGATGGTAATTATCTGCGGTGGAAAGAGTTTCATGACTTATTTAATTCGCTGGTAATAAACCAACCGATTCCAAAGGTCCAAAAAATCTGGTACCTAAAAACGCTTGTCGTTGGGGAAGCTGCGAATCTGATAAAACACTTCACTGCCACTGGAGACAACTTCGTGGATGCTTGGTCAACGATAGTAGATCGATGCCACAATAAGAGACTGTTGGTGGGAAAACTAATCCAAGAACTAGTAGACACAGCAAATAAGGCCCCAATAGATAATTATAAACGCCTTCATGATAAAACCAAAGAGTACCTATTATCACTCGACAACCTAAATTTGACACATCTTCCTGGGAGCCACTGCTGCTTTATCCGTTGTTTAAAAGACTTGACCCCAATGTTCGGCTGCGTTTTGAACAATCACTAACCCATCCTCGTAAAGTGTTAACCATCAGGGCATTATTAGACTTTTTAGAAAAACATTTTCAAGCAGTAGAGGTAATGACAGAAAAGAAAGATCAACAACTAAGAGGACGAGAGTCTGCACGTCAATAACACTCAAAAATCACCGAAATTAAATCTTTAATATGTGCAAAAAGGGAACACACTCCTTGTTCGCGTGCAAAGAATTTCTGCAAGTCTCACTATCAGCTCAACTTGGATATACCTAAAATCAAAGGTACTGCGTCAACTGTGCAACACCGGACATAAATACAAAAATTGTAGCTCCAGAAGCTGCATGAAGTGTGATAATAAACATAACAAATTGTTGCACTTAAAAGATGATCATCAAGGCTCACCCAAACAGTCTCTAGTTCTCAGTCGTTCAGCTGAGCCTCTAAAATACATACAACCGCTTCATTAAGCGCATCAGGATCAGTTACACTAAATAGCTACGTATTACTTAGCACAGCCCTTGTTCGCATCAGAACGGGCGAAAAAGAGATACAATGCAGAGCATTGATAGACTCTGGATCACAAACCAACTTCGTTAGTGAGCGTTTAGTTAAACATCTTGGTATTACTACGAAGGCTACCTCCATCTCGATAAGCTTAATTGCATCCAGCACCAGTGTTCAAGATGCAACAGCTATACTACACGACTTGAGGCAGCTGTTAGCAAACATATAATTTCACCCGAACCGTCTCAATTAATTAACATCGATCACTGGAATCTTCCTAATAATATCGCGCTGGCTGATCAAGGGTTCAATCGTCCCGATAATATAGACATCCTGCTATGTGCCGAATTCCATCACCAATTGTTAATAAAGTGGCAAATCAAGCTAGACAAGGACTTGCCTATCTTGCAAAATACGTTATTGGGTTGGATAGTCTCAGGAAAAATTAGAGGAGGCCGATCCACTACGACAAGATGTGGCATATGCGTCGAGAATGAAACAAGTTTAGAAGAAGACATTGCTCAGTTATGGGAACTAGAAAAGCAGAAGGCAGCAGACAAAACCTTGTCCGTGCCAGAACACCACTGCGAGAATCATTTAGCACGGACCTACACCATCAATGAAAATAGAAGATTTGTTCTCCGAATACAATTTAACGACGATTCCGAGGCCTTAGGCGTAGCGTTTAATCGATAACTTGTCACTAGATTGTCGACTGCCAAGGCTCTAGAAATAAAAAGCCAGTACATACAATTTATGGAGGAATATGAGCAACTTAATCATATGACTCAAATAGTCTTAAGTCCCACAGGTAAGCCAAACTACTTCATTCCACACCAGTGTGTGTTGCGGCCCGAAAGTTTAACTACAAAATTACGAGTAGTCTTCGACGCATCAACGAAAACCTCCTCGGTCGTGGCACTAAATGATTTGATGTATACCGGACCCACCATACAAAGCGAACTGTTTTCAATACTACTTCGCTTTAGGCTACTACGCTTCGTATTTACAACAGACGTAGAAAAATGTACCGCCAGATGCTAATACATCCAGACGACCGAAAGTTTCAAATCATTATCTGGAGATGCGACCCAGCCACGCCCATCAAATATTACCAACTTAATACGATTACATACGATACCTGATCGGCACCATATCTGGCTACAAATTGTCTGGAGAAGATAGCAAAAGAAAATAGCATCCGGTACCGATATGGAAGCCAGTTTTTGCTTAAAAATGTATATATGGACGATGAAATTGGCGGGAATAATGATTTAAATATCGCTCTGACAATACAGCAAGAACTGAATCGCATATTGAACAAGCATGGTCTGAATCTCTAAAAGTGGAATGCAAATCACCCAAAGCTATTATATATATATATATACCTTGGGATAAAGAATTACCAGCCAATCTACACAAATGATAGATGAAATTCCGGAAGGAGTTAGAGCATTTAAACAATTTGGAAATTAAACGCCATGTGTTTAAAGACATCTTTCTTCAAATACCCAAATTCATGCATTTGCGGACGCGCGAGAGAAGGTATATGGGGCAGCGGTGTACGTTAGATCATTCGTTAGAAATAGCCAGGTAAACGTAAGACTGCTATGCGCAAGATCATGAGTTACCGCATTAAAACACCTCGGCGTGAACTTTGCGCAGCGCTGTTATGCGTTCAACTAACAAACAGAGTAAAGAAGGACTTAGAGCTTGAGGATAGCATTGCTTATATGGACGGACTGGGAGATTGTGTTAAACTGTATTAATTCGCCTACCAAACGTTCGTTGCAAATATAAGCGCTACAATGTATGAATTATCCATAGCTAAAGAATGGAGACATGTTAAATTAAAAGAAAACCAAGCGGATATTCTTTCACGAGGTCTCAATACATCCAAAATGGCAGCAAGTACTCTGTGCTTTTACGGCCCCTGGTTTTTGCATGAACGAAATGATATTTGGCCAAAAACGATAATTAACACAGACAAGCAAACTGCAAATGAGCACAAAATAGAACGAAAGAAGGCGAGCACTGTCACAACCACTGCTGAGAATTAATACATAATTTACAAAATACAACACCATGGATCAATTAAAACACTATAAAGAATTGTTGCATATATGCTACGATATATCAATCATACTAGAAGGAGTACTCGACATCAGCAGTTAAACCTAGAAGCTCAAGAACTTGAGCAGGCTCTTTTTACCATTGTACGCGGTATGCAACGACCAGAAATTGAAGAAGATCAGAAGCACTTAAAAAGGCAAGGCGAAGTGAGTAGAGGAAGTCAAACTAATGATTTTTTACCTTTTTGGATTTAAACGGCATACCTAGAGTGGGGGACGGCTATCATCATTAACGAAATGATGCATTACAATTGCATAAACTAATGACGGTCCAAGGAGGGCTTACGACACAGCACTATTTCATTCAAGTCTGCCATTAGTTGAGCATGACCAGTTTACAATATTAAACCTTGTACCATTAAAGTCATTTTGATAACTACTGAAATTGGATCTTTGAATATTACTATTATTAATTTTAAATTAGACGTAAGTAATTTAATTGTATAAAAGACTGACAAAATTAAAGACAGTAAGGCAAACAGAGATTAACTCTTTTCATTGCTTTCACGGTTTTAGTGATTCTACTAATTCTCAATTTTAATTTTATATCAACACAAGGTGTTTCTGCCTGGGCTAAAACAATTCAAAGAAAACAAAATCTGAACTCCAAGGGAACTTTTGGTGTTCAACTTAATTTCGACGTTGACAAAATCTACACTTGGTGACATCGACGGTCCTGTAACTTGGCACTGGATTACAAAAAAACACTGTTTTTAAAAACTGCTACACGCAACGTTCAGTAACCCACCAAAAATCTACATTTGGTGATCTAACGATCCTGTAGCTTGGTAGGGATCACATAAGATTAAAACAACGTAACCACAAGGACATCGAGTACACATGCAATATCGAGTCCACATACAAATCAACATTTGATTATATACAACATTTGGTTTATAGACATTCAAGCTACAAAACAAATCAACGACCATAGAAACATTTGACGTCATACTAGCAGCGCAAGAGCGGCGGGTCAAATATATGCCATAATCCGAAATTATAAAAAGGACCCGATAACAAGAAAATCGAAGGAGTACTACCTTGAACCTTTAAATCGGCTAGGCGTTAAAAAATCTTCCAATGAAGCACGAATATTTCACGGGCCAGTACTTGCGCATTTCAGGCAACACACCAAAGTATAAAGAGATATTTGAGTCTGAAATCAAAAGACTCTCAAATAAAACAATCAACAAACCAATAATCAATCTGGAGATAATGAAGGTACCAACAGCTGCATACAGGGAGTGACAACTTGACGAAACTACTAGTAAAGTTCTTCGTAATCAGCGAGCGCTAAGACGAGTAAAGGACCAAGGCATGCCCGAAGAAATTCTTGAGGGAGCATATTATCAGGATACACGTTGGATTACTTCTACAAAACGCAAGGCAAAGTGCACAACATTAAATGTACTCTACAACAACATGGCAGTCTTTCCAATGATAGTACTCCACAACACATCAACAAAATTGAGCAGTGTCAACCACACCTGCCAAAAATTCAAACTCCAAAATTCAACGGCAGTTATCTACAATGGGTAGCCTTCAAAGACCTTTATTCTCAATTAATGAGGCAAAAGCTGATAAACCATTTGCCAATTGCAACAGCAAACTATGCAATTGCATCGAATATTCTCGTCAACAGATACGATAACAAAGGCTCATTTTGACAACATTACTCAACAACTTACTCTCTACTCAACAAGTAAAAATTAAACGGCACAGGTCCTAAAAGGTATACATGATCTTACCAAGGAATGCGTCCACAGGTACAGGGACTTCCAGTGGACAAATGGGACGCAATAATCGTCCACATACTATTGAAGAAGCTTGATCTCTCGACTCAAACACTATTTGACCAATCACTCGAAGACAACAAAAGCCTCGTATGTCTCGATGAACTGCTCAAATTCATAGAGCATAGGCTCCAAGCATTAGAGACGCGAGGAAGATCGGGCGAATCTGGAGGGGCGAGGGACAGAGCTAAAATTATAGCATCTGCTACATCTAATCCAAATTGTAAGTTATGTGGATAAACAGGACATCCTATATATTTCTGTGAAAAGTTCCTGAAAATGTCCCCAGCCGAGAGACTACAATGGACACAAAGGTGAGACGTTGTGTCAACAATTAAAGCATACCACCAAATCATGCACATCACGGTCATGCTCAAAGTGCACAAAAAGCATAACATTGCTGCGCCAGAAACAGCAAGACAATATTCATCAAAACCTCTGGTGGAAGCTTCGAAAAGACACAAAATCCAGCCATGGCTTCAAATAAAAATTCCCAATCGTACCTGCAACAAGGCGTAGGAAGCGTAACGGCTTCGTGGATCATTCTAGCTCATTAGCGACACCAACTAGTATGCAGTTTTATGACGTAGTATCTCCTCAGAACTCAATATGGCGTGATACAAGAACAATTCCACCCAGAAAAACGATTTATGCTACTCGTTTTATCAAGAAACCACTTCTGCGGATATTCATGGGTACATTCAGTCTAAACTTAATACTTATACTAATATCCCTGACAATATTAAACTTTATAAAATAAACTTCAATAGATCATCTTTTAATATTATTGTTCCTGTTGATTTATTTGAAACCATTGTAGATAAATATTTCTGGCCTTAGTACACTGTTGTTCGCGAATTTATTTACAATGAGGTTAATTATGCCCGTATTCCTACGTCTAATGCTCAAATCTCTGCGAAGTTTTGAATTTGATTTCCATATTAATGTTCTCACCGAGACCTGGCTAAATAAAACTACATACAATGCTGAAATTTTGTGTGAAAAATATCAAATATTTAGACGTGATAGAACTCAAAAGCACGGTGGTGGGGTTTTGATTGCAATTTCTGACATATATCCTGCAGAAGAAGTGATTATAGAAAATCCTCATAATATCGAAATCGTTGGTGTTGTAGCCCAAATTATAAATTTGTCGCTATTTATAATTTGTTTATATATCCCTAATTTCGATCTATCAATTTATCAAATGCATGCTATGGCAATAAAATGTGTTGCGAAAAGCTTAAAGCTGCTGATTATTTGATAGTCCTGGGTGATTTTAATATACCATCAGCATCGTGGATTAATTCTGAAGATACCGAGTTTTAACCCCTTTTTCGTCGCATGATTGGGTGCAACAGTTTTTTATGGAAATTGTTGATTGTAATCTTTTTCAAATTAATAATATTTATAACAGCAATATGAGACTCTTGGATCTGATGTTTGTAAACAACAACTTCATGTTTGAAGTGACTAGAACTGACCCGGTATGTTTTCCAGAGGATCGCTACCATCCAACGCTGCTACTTTCTACGCCTTTTTCTATGATGAGATCTTCCCTCTTTACTTTTGAAAGCCTTTCTTTTAACAGAACAAATTTTAACTGTCTCAACGGACTACTTTCTAATATAAATTGGCCTGAATTAATTTCACATAGTTCTGATGAAAGCGATTTTGAAATAGCCATTCAAAAGTTTTATTCTGTTTTAAATTGTTGCATTCCTGAATGTACTCCAGTTGTTAAAAGCGTTTTATATCATTGGCCTCCCTGGTTTACGAACAAACTAGCTTGGTTAAAAAGTAGACGTAACAGACTCCATAGAAAATTTAAAGAGAGTAATTGCTCAATGGATCGTTGCATTTACGTATTTTAATTCTGATGACACCGCTAATTCCTTTGCAGAATATTTTGCTTCGACGTTCTCTACAAGTTCCCATGACAACTCACCATATCCGTACGAGATTTCATCAGAATCGTCCATTAATATTTCTTCCGTAGATGTCTCAACTGTTTTAATATACCCTAAATTTTAAAGATGCCCTGAAACCTGGGCCAGATGGTATTCCGAGTAGTATTTTAAAAAACTGTGCTGACTCATTGGCCATTCCATTAACATATTTATTTAATTCATCCCTAAAACTTGGTCTATTCCCTAGTTGCTGGAAGGAATCTTTTATTATCCCTCTTTACAAATCCGGGAGTCGCTGTGTAAATCAATAACAAAAAGCATATACAAAATTAAATATATAAATTATAATATAATAATAATATAATTAAATATAAATTAAATACCTAAGCTGTTTGAAAAGTTTTAACAGATATGGTTAAACGAGAAATTGTATTGCTGCTTTCTGAAAAATAGCATGGTTTCTGCAGTGATAAATCAGCAGTTACTAATCTATTAGAGCTAACGTCTTATATCAATAACAGCCAGCAAGTGTCATTTATACTGACTTTAGCAATGCTTTTGATAAGGTGAACCATGGGTTATTAGTTGAAAAAATCGATGCAATTGGATTTAATAGAAATTTACTTTTGTGGTTAAAATCTTATTTGATGCATCGTAAACAATGTGTTATTTACAATAACTGCAAATCTAGATATTTTGATGTACCTTCTGGTGTTCCTCAAGGAAGCCATCTTGGCCCCCTTTTCATTTTAATTTTTATAAATGATTTACCTAAATCAATCAAATGTAGTAATGTTCTAATGTATGCTGATGACGTCAAACTCTTTGCAAGTGTTTCAACAAGAAATGATATTATTTATCTGCAAGATTTAAACAACTTTTATAACTGGTGTGTCAAAAACTTGATGGGCTTTAATTTGGATAAATGTAAATCAATGACATTCGCGGGATATTCTCTACCATCAATGAATTATTCTGTGTATGGTACCGTACTCAAAGCTGTGGACTCAGTCTTAGACCTAGGAATACACTTTGATAAGAAACTAAATTTCAACACACATGTTACGTTTGCTGTAAATAAAGCATATAGCTTACTATGTTTCATTAAACATTAGGCAAAAGAATTTATAGATTCGTATGTTACAAAAAGTTGTTTACCTCAATAGTAAGGCCAATACTTGAATACGGCTCTATCATTTGGGATCCTCAATATAATGTTTATATTAACAAAGTTGAATCTATTCAAAAACAATTTTTGCTTTTTTGTCTTCGGGATTCTCAGTGGAATCCAGCTATAAGTTTGCCGCCTTGTAGTAGCCGTTTGGCACTCATCAACCTCCCAATACTTAAAAGTCGCAGAATTGTAGCGAACATTATATTTGTGCTAAATTTGCTTTAAGGAAACCTTGATTCTATTTATCTACATAATAGAATAAAAATCAATGTTCCAAGTAGGGCGCTCAGAACATATGAACCTCTTCATCTGCAATTTCACAGGTCAAACTATTTGATTTTTGATCCATTTCGGAGTGTGTGTGGAATCTATCAATTCTGAGAACTTGCAAAACAATGGTTTTCAATCGATTTTTTTCATTGGAAAAACGGTTGAACTTAGAGCTGGATACAACAATTTTATGGAAGAATATGAATCTTTGGGGCACATGGGAGAAATAAAAGAAGACGACATACCCGATGTACATTACGTCATGCCTCATCATTGCGTGATGAAACCGAAAAGTTGAACAACAAAATTGCGAGTAGTGTTTATATGGCTGCCAACGGTAAATTATTCAAAGAGTGTAACAGAGCGAATAGTTAGTTCAGAACTTGCCAAGATATTTGATCCATTAGGAGTTTTTGGGCAGGTAGTCGTGCAAGTCAAAATATTTTTGCAGGAGCTGTGGCAGTTACCAATTTCATTGGATGACGAATTGCCCTGATCTTCAGAACTTAAGGAATAAATTTCGAACGAGCATAGAAGCACTAAACAAAGTTAAGATCGATCGATTCATACTAAAAACCGAAAAACCAGTAACAACGCAGCTTCACAAATTTTTTGATGCCTCGGAATGAGCTTATGGAACCGCAATCTACATTCGTTCAACATACAAAGACAAAGAACTGTGTTCTGCAGTACTAAGGATAGGGCTGACAAATAGAGTAAAGCAAGATTTTCGTCTGCAAAATACTGCAAACTTTTTCTAGATAGATTCAAAGATTGTCCTTGCATGGATAAATTCGACTGCAGCATCCTTCTACACTTTGTGGCAAACAGAATAGTCAAAATAAGAGAATTAAGCGAACCAAATCAATGGCGACATGTCAGCTCTAAACAGAATCCAGCTGACGCAATATCCCGAGGACTAGCAGCAGAAAGCCTATCACAACATTCAATTCATTACAACAACATTACAACAGGAGTTGAAATAAATGGACGATTTGTATCCACAAAGGTAGGGCAAAGACCAGACAAAGCCTATATCGCAGTATTTTGCTGTTTTGCAACTAAGGTCATTCACATTAAAGATGTATCCAATCTGTCCATAGAAGCCTTCATCGGAGCATTGCGGCGATTCATCAGCAGAAGAGAACGCCATTGTCACAGACATTACATTGCGTCAACGCTACTAATATGGTTGCAAACAACAAAATAGCTGAATTAAAATCAATACATTCTCAATCAGCGCAAGCACAATCAATCAATTACTTTTAAATTTATTCCACCAAGAGCCCTCATTTCGGTGGCCTTTGGGAAGCAGCAGTTAAGTTGGCCAAACATCTTCTGCTGAGAAGTGTGTCCGTTGCATCACTTACGTATGGGGAGTTGGAATCAATCGTGGCTGAAACAGAGCCATCCTAAGCTCGCGACCTTTAATCCCTCTCTTATTAAATTACGAAGATCTTCAAGCTCTTACACCAGGCCACTTTCTAGTAGGTGAGCCATTAACATCAGCAGTGGATGGAAACGCCGAAGCTCCAAAATTACTATTAGATGCAAGATGGAAAATTACTTCCAGGGGTCCAAGCCAAATTTGAAAGGAATGGACTGAAATATTTGCCAAGGCTACAACAAAGAAAAATGGAAGTCTCATTCACCGAGATGTCAATTGAAGGCATGCTCGTCATTCTAAAGACAATACTTCTGTACTGCAATGGCCAATGGGAAGAATCGGTGGAATTTACAAGGAGATGATAGACCTATTAGAGTCTACGATGTCAAAACAGCGAGGAGAACTTTCAAAAAGCTAATTCATACATTGGCAAAAGAGACAACACTAATTAGAAAGCGACTTTATACAGCCAAACCAGAAGGTAGTATCATATGCTTCACAAGGAATTTTCATTACAATTTGTATTTCGCTCCTTCTACTGCCATTCTCCGATCAATGTCACAGAGTTTCTTCCAACTCAGGATTGTATTTCGAAGGCATAGCGTCGACAAAATTGGTAACTGCTATCTGGAAATTCATTATATACTACGATCGCACCCTATTTGGGAGAGGAGCAAGGTTCTGAAAGCCGGAATAACATGTGAAATACTCTACCTCGAACTTCAGCCTATCTGGGATAGTCTCATTCAAGAATCAGAACTTTGCTCAAGAAGAAACCGAAGCTGCACTAGATATTGTGGGAATATGGGTTATGCTCTATTTGAAGTCCCTGGATTGGATTATGCAGAACAAATAGCAAACTCTAGCCAATGTGAAACAAAACAGAGTAGTATTTGCAACTGTTACTAACAACCAAACTTCGGTGATAAATTCGACGATTAATATTCTCAAAGCAAGATGAGAATGATAAAATTTGCACTTCTCAGAGCTTAAAACCAGCATCTATAATGAATTAAATACAGTTAGAGATGAAAACTCAAAATTCAAACAAACCCAACATCTATTGTCCTTGATTCAATTAAATACACTTGCGGTAAGACACAAGGGTGAGATAGAATCAAATCACGATAAAATATGCCCACATCTCCTCACACCAAAACAGTTAAGAACAGGGATAGCTAAAATTAAAGGCCACCTTCACATTGGCCGCTCGTTACCAGTTAAAGATACTGACTTGCTGGAATCAAACAAAATCATGAGCGTCAAGGACACAATGACTCAGAAGTGTGTCATTTTTGTGAGTTGAACTGCCATTAGTGAACCAGGAACATTTTAGGCTCTTCAAGGCCATCCCTATACCCACCAAGATAAATGAACAGGGCTACTGCTATAAAACCAATATTGACTGTCTCCTGATAACAGTCAGCGAGAGATAGTTATTTGACACTATATACACTTCAATTCAATGAATGTATTGTAGCAAGAAGGCGACATATATCCTTACACTACAATACAATTCAGCATTACTCAGACCCCAGCAGCTATTCCACGAAATTGCTATGCTTAACAACGGACATCCCACAATGTAATTTCGGCAACATACAGAGCAAGATTACTTTATCGCACTAAGCACTCACCAACTCATTGGAGCTAACTTGCAGTATGCGACTCTGAAACCATACAATTTAC
>BGZK01004553.1:0-12883 GCA_005406025.1 Eumeta japonica | reverse complement strand
TTTTTTATTAAGTTTACGCTATGTAAACTTAATAAAAAAACAAAACTAAGTACAGCGTGGAGGCTCGTGCTAATAATCTTCAAATTATTGAAGGGAAATAATTTCCTTTGTATTTAATATAAATATATGTACCGCGAATCCCTCAGTGCGCAAGTCCCAGTCATACTTGGCTGGTTTATATCATACAGTACAAAATTGCAAGACAACACTTATTTACAGTAGATAAAACTTAAAACATGAATATCAGTAGACGTAGAGTATGCCAAGCCGAGTTCTGAAAAAGGGATTGCGCGCAATGAGCTACAGTCGAAGCTATTCTAGCTCATTTGACCCTCTTTGTCGTGGTCAATCTAATATCATGACAGACATATGAAATATCTCATGAGGCCCTAAAGTCACGATAGACAAGTCAGGTTCATATGTCTAAATAGTTTAGTTTCCATTATATCAGTGTCCAAAACCAAAATATTGGACACTCATTCATTAATCGTGATAGTCGCATTTATAGAGGCGGAGCTTTGACAATCGCATTCAGTGTAGTATTTATGGTAAAAGGGACAAAAATTAATAAACGATGAATAAAATTATTAATTCTTGAATATTACTTAAATAAATAATTGAATATAGTGTAAATATAATAAACAACCCTTATCTAAAATAAGAAGGTAGAAGGGTAACGTCCTCGTAAAGACCGGTAAAAACCACCTGCAATCTCATTTAAAGTGTTACGAAATTCCTTAATAAACACACGCAAAAACGAACCCGGCTTCTCGTGACTGCGTGCTTTGTTATTTTAAAATAAATAGCTGGAATGTAATGATGCCAATTTTTTGCCCGCACGTTGTTAACAAGATTGTGGTACGCAGGGCGTGACTCCTGAACTGATAGACCAGATCGAACGGTAGGCTTTTCTCTTACTGCTCCTCTTTATGCTGACTTGGTTCCAGGTTAGATCTGTATATAAAATGCCGGAAAAATATATGTCTATCTTGGCTTTATTATCATTTTTCTGTGTTAATTAAATTTATTGATATGTTGCGTAGGCGATAAGCGATCGGCGCATTGTTATACTTTGATAGTTTTAATAACTGTTATTTAGCACAGAAAAAAAAACAATTACATGACATTATGGACGCCCTTTTTTCTATTTTTTAGTATTTTGTAATCTAAAATTTGTCACGTAAAGATATCGAACTCATTGTATTTTCAATTTTTATATTGTACCTACATTCGAATCAAATAACCATGCGTATATAATACTGGCATAAATTATCTTGGATAGTGAGGCTTAATACTTCTAAAGGGTAAAGGAAGACGTATAAAATCACTTCGTTATCTGTCTGTCCGTCTGTCCGTTCATTTGTCAAGATCCTCTTTCTCAAGGAGCAGTGAGTATCAAGTTGAAATTTACATCAAATACTTGTTATGCTTGCTGTAAAGCTGTAAAAACTAAGCTTCTGAGCTAATGTAATGTAAAATACGCCCAAAATCGAGCCATTTGCGTCTCATATTTTGAAACTCACAAGAAGACGAAATCCTGTAAGGTACTTCTCATTGACTTAGAATCATGAAATTTGGTAAGATGACAGATCTCACAGTACAAGTAAAAGAAAAAAAATAGGAACGATAATTTGTAGTTATGTCATATGCAAAAACCTGACAAGTGCGAGTCAAACTCGCCCACCGAGGGTTCGGTACAAATTTCCAGATACATATCATAAATAGTTCAGGAATCGAGTCTCACAGTTTTTTCCGAGCCTTTTTTGTGATCTAATTAAAATATACGGCTTTTCGATTTTTTCTTCTGTACAAATTAGTAAAATTTAAAAAAGTCTACAAAAATATTTGGTTACGCACGCAATTTTAACGGCGCATACCGTTGTTTAACCTCGATGACTGTTTATGACTTTAAAAAATGGAAAATACATTTTTTATGATTTAATTACAAATATATGATTATCAGATTTTTTCCTACAGTTGTAGTGTAAGACAGTATTACTTGCCAAATTATATAGTTCTAGGGCAAAGGAAAATATCCTATAAATTTTGATTCCTTAAGAGTGTCAAAATATACGTTTTTACGACATAAACATCTCTTATTCAAGTTAAGTTATAAGTTTGATATTTTTACGACTTCAGGGACACTAGATTTGAGTATGTGGTTTTAATTTCAACTGGATACCTCAACGGGTTTCCGAGATAAAGGGCGTTAACCGACAGACGGATGGACAACAAAGTGATCCTGTAAGGGTTCCGTTTTTTTCAGATATGGAACCCTAAAAATAATTTCAAATATTGCAAGCTTACATTTGTGACTTAAAATTTGGATATTATTAGGATAATTCAAAAACTTGTTAAAAATTAAAAATTTCGTAATATCTGGGACCAATATTTCGATACAAAATAAAACAATTTTGCATCAAACGTTCGGCGTTTGCACTGATCCACTTTTGTGATCAAATTGTGTAATTGCCGTGGTGCACTCAAATTTCATTTCAACTCACTTCGAACAAATATAATTGCAATGATATATCTCCAGTTCTGGTGCTGGTGGCAGTGAAAGGTTAAATTTTTATTACACTTTCAAGGGGCAAATGAGCATGCGGGTGGGTAGTCACCGCCGCCTACAGACACCGCAAGCACAAAGTAGTCATTCGTGCATTATCGTCCTCTTGGGGAGGAATAGGACATTAAATAGTCAGTTATCGGAGGGCCGAATGCTATGTTAATGAATGAATTTAACTGTATGTATCGTCGAAGGAAAATCGGTGCGAATTAAATATTCGCTGCTTGCTGCATGTCTTTTAAATTTCACTTAAAACGACTAAAAAGTTTGGTTTCAAAATATAAAATATGCATTTGATAAAAAAAGTTTTATTAAAATAAAATTGTGGTGGTCTCCTTGTAATTATAAAGTACTTATGCCAAGAAACCAACTTTTCCATGTAATAAATTATATCAGTTAACTATTAAGAACATTTATAGTTAATATTATACATGATTTTTCTTTGAAAAAAATAGATAAAAAGTCCTAGTGGGATGTGTTGTATGTGAATACTTTTGTAGCTGTTTCTATGAGTTTTAGTGAAGTATACATGGGTGAATGTTAAATGTTATTTGGATACATTATGCAATATACCTTTTATTTTTATTATATTTGTTGTATTCTACGTCAGTATGTTAGTTCTATACTTTGGGGTGAAATTTTCTGTATCTTCGTAAATGAAAAGATCCAGCCATGTAAAGCAGAGCTATTTTACATTCATGATGAGTTTTTTTGATAATAACACATCCTTTTATTTAATGTGTCGTAAAGGTAGGCAGTTTGAGCTACATATTAATGACTTGCAAATGATGTTTTGACACTGTCTCTAGTTGCTACTATATCATACTGTCTTATCGAAGGAAAACTGGAGTCACAATTTAATATTTTATACATTTCAGGGCTCATTTTTTCTTAACTTAGGTGACTGTTTGCATTGTTGAAGCTAACTAGTGAAATAACGAATATGTAATTACAATAAGGCAGATGGTAAAGTACAATTTGTGTGTTTTGGTCATAATCTGCAATCTCCTACTAGAAGTTATAACTGTCGCACGCGATGAAGACCTTCGAGGCGCTGCTGTCCGTCGCTGTCGAGAATGGATTGCGCCATTAACGTGACTTCGCCAAACATTGTTCGCAATTTTATGGCGAGCCATGGAATGCGTCCGGCCCGAAGAGCTTTATAGCGCGCGTGCGTCAGTAACTGCCTTGGCACACTGGACTGTTGTGTATCAAAACAGTAAACTCTAAGGCGATTCTTCATTTTTTTTAATAGATCGCTCATTTGCACCCCTCCACATAGAACAGCAGAATTACGTGTATTTCTTTATTCTGCTAACAAAGAAATGATTCACTTTCTAGATTTTTTAAAGTTATGACAATATTCGTCTAAATTAATAAAATCGTTAATAATCGTCTCTTATTCAGAGTTTGGTGAGGTTTAATATTTGTCATTTGCCCGTTTGCTCATCGAAATTTAATATATATTTCAGTCCTTCTTTGAATCTATTTCTAGAAATAAAATAAATCTGCATAAACATAAATATAATAATGAAGTCGTCGGTTTAGTAAAGCACTTTTAACTACAGGATAATAAAACCCAGTCATAAATAAATTACCTGACTAACAGTCATTGATATCAACAACAAAATGTGTCAAAGGATAGCTAAAGATATTATTACTAAAAGATCCATCTAACTTCCGTTCTTATAGGTCTAACTTCCGAAATTTATAAGTCAAACTACACTCACTACACTATGGAAGAATAATTATATTTGTTTGGAAAGTGGAACCTGCAAAGTTTGTACTTTGCTCGCACCCTAGGTTTTCAGTTACTCTGGTGTTCTGAATTCTGTTAATTTATACATCGGAGTGGAATGAACTATGAATGAACTATGAGATGCGTTTGTCACGCCAGATACCCGTGTTCCTCGTACTTAACGAAATAGAAACAGATCAGTAATGTTCGTCGCTCTGCAACAAGGTGCTGTGTCAGTTCCGCTAGTCCTTCTGAAAGGATATTTTTTCAGAAACCATTAGATTTTTGAAGTTTGTTTCAAAACAAACCTTTTGGGATGATGAATTCTATTCGGCGACGTTTTAAGAAATCCTGTAATGATCGCGATTTATAGAAAATTTCTTTCGAAAAATGAAAATTTAAGAAAGATATATTTTTAGAAAAGAATTCAGACTTGTGATAGACTTACACAAATCCCCTAACTCGGTACTACCTGAGGGATACTACTCATAGTCTTACTTAAAAATATGCTTGATTGCACCAAATTTAATGAAAATCATACAAAGAGTTCCCAAATTGTCGTAGAAAATACAGAACACATACCAGCACCTTTAGTTGACTGTTAGAACTGATTTTGAGCGAAAAGAAAATTGCTTTGCATGTGCAGTGACAATTAGTTATTGCTGCAAATCGTAACGCTGTACAAGTTTTCTGAGAAAATATTAAAATATGTTTTAGTTTAGATCGGTATTACAAAGCTTTTAATAAGATGATAATACGTGTTACTAAATTTGAACATTTGTATGAAGATTTTGGGATATAAGAATATTAAACCACAGACATAACAATAGCGATTTGGAGCTTATTGTGCTCAAGAACGTCGCATCCTTTCAAAGCGGTTCGTATACGTAAGACAGTCCGTTAAAGTTGATTATATTCTTCTTAAACTTATCGACGACACGCTCTGCTGACGCCGGGACAACAACAGTCGCGGGCGCCAACCGCCAGGGGTAATTATCGACAAGTCATTTTCGATAATAGCCAAACATCATTACGGAGACGATTGTCAGAGGTAATGAGGCGGCGCGGGCGCAGGTCGCCGTCCGGCGGTCATGGGACTTGGAGCCCGGCCAAGCGACGTCCCCGTTCGCGTCCACAGGCGGATGGGAAATGGGGCGGCCATTCAACTTTGATAATGGCGTTTTATTTCAAGTTATCGTCGTAAATCAGATCCGTCGCTTTCTCTATGTCGTTACAACACCTAAGCCATGATTTCGAACGGAAAGTGGGGACTCATATCGTAAACTATAAACGTACGATCTATTTTTCCATTTCCGCCTCACATCGATGTAACCGTAATCGATATGTGCCTCGAGGCTAGGGGACCCTACGCAGAAGAATTGTCGTATAGACCGTTTGTAACCTGATCGAGATGAGAACAAAACCAAAATACACCGACATATTCGTGATGTGCATGCGAGCTAAACAGATAGCCCTGATCAGAGTGGTCGATGTGTGCTGTGGCTAAATTGACTGCAGCACGAACATGGAGCAGCTCGATCACCACCATAGAATACAGACATGAAGTAAGAGCTTCCGCTGTTGCGTATCGTGCAGTGCGTGAGGGTTCTGGTGTCCCCTCTTCTTCCATCATCCCACTCCGTTCATCACCCCATTCTCCTCTCCATAATCCCCATTAAATATTCTGTTCCTACCCAAAGATCGCACCACACTGGTGACTCCTCCGGATTGCGAATGTCCATGATGACGACCATCTACTCTCTAGTTGTTCGTAAACTCGTTTGCCCCTTGAAAGCTATAAAATAAAATGTTTTCTAAAATGAGGTTATTCCTAGCAAAAATTCACATTAGAGTCTATTATCCTTTCAAATTGGCTTCATTTGCATTCACAGCATTGATGTAAGTATAAATGGGATGAATGTTCTTACTTATTCACATTTAAAACTAGTGCTAAAACGTTGCATCAGACAAAAAATAACACTTCAATGCTACTAAAAGCTGAAATGTACAATGCTGCGAGTTTTCTTTGTAACATATGAGCATGTCACACATAATCAAAATTAATCGCATCTAATAAATATAAAATCGCGTTATACGATTTTTTAGGTGCTTTTCTTTAACAGATTCATTTTTCACGAGCTGAAGAAAACCATCAAATAGAAAAATTGAAGATGTACTGCAATTCTTCTATTCCATGGTTTTATCACATGTTATGTTTTTATATAGATATGTTTCTAAGGTTTCGATACTGAAGTGATGTGTCAAATAAAATTGTGACATTGGTGTTTGCGGATTGTGGATGCAATTGCAACGGTAGTTCAGTAGTTCCATAAATATAATTCAGCCGAAAGCCCTAAAAGAGTTTAATTAAAACCACTCCATAAATATAACATTTATAATGTTCTTGAGTATTACGGTTCGTACAGTCTTCAGTATTATAATGAAATTTCTTCATGGCTGATTATTTACAATTAAAAAAAAGTAAGCATTGGCACCATTTAATAGATTATTACTTCAGAAATTTTAATAGGAAGCTGGAATCGATATAAATAATTGAAGCTGAACCGTTTGAACTCTTTCATCACCGACTTCATGGGCGCTAAAACTGCAAAAGGAATCTTACGATGATTGTCGATACCGTAACTTATGGAGTTGATTCGGTTTATTTCTAGTCGATTATTCCTCTATGTCATCGACAGTTTTATCTTTTGTTTGAACTTCGTTACATGCTTTCAAATTACTGTCGCTGTTTTTGTAAGTCCATTCTACCCGTAAACCTCTAGCAAACCGCCGCTACATTACTACGTCACACGGCTCAAGCGACGAACGTCCAACCGATTCCGACGGTATCCTGAAGCGTAGCAATCGACAAATAGCCCGCAGGAGCGCCGCAAGGCGCTCCCGTCCGGCGGCGAGATTCACCGGCGTGACTGATTCGCGCTGGCGCTAAACGAAACACTTGCCGTGTGGCGCTCGCCCGCGCGGCCGAGTGTCGAAGCCCTGCCCGGTATTAGCCTAATTTATTTCAATACAAAGCTGCGCTCGCGCGGATATGCGCCATAAATCATTTTATGTGCCGACGTGCTAATTTATTTCGAGACTTGAGTTTTTCTGTACCGAGTTAGATTTCGCTCAGGGTGAAATGATATTTTTAATTTATTAATTCACGTCTACTTCCCGGAAGGGTAAAAAGGGATAATAGCTATCTCGCTTCACCGACATCCATCGACCATTCGGTGCCAGCTCGCAGGTTTCTCGTGTTCTTCGATATTGGTTCTTCCTTAAATAGCCACCGGTCTGACCTGCATAACATATTCTAAAATGCCTTAACTGAATCTTCCGTTATATATGTTAATCGATTGTAGTACCTCATCACCGAGCCTGCGTGCCCGTGCCTAATTCCGGTACGTCAGAATTTACTGCAGCAGAACCACCAGAGTCTGAAATATGTTTAAGAGTCTCTATCTTAATTAAAATAAATTATTTCTTAAATAGACCATGAAAAGATACTAGTAACTGTCAAATAAAAACATACACACGTCTCTAAAACATCCGCTGTTTAGAGGAAACTTTGAACAACTCGGCATTATTTTTAAAGACACAGGTGTCCAATATAAACATACATTCTGAACACATGTAAGTATTTCGGTGTTATTAATACAGTCGATTCAGTTTGTATTTCATTATTCATAAGTATTGTGCTTTTAACTAAACTGTTGTTCAGGATTACTGCGAAAATTAGCTTCAACAGTTACTTCGTTTCATAAGTGAGTAAACTTCGCTATATAAAACATTTAATTTGAAAACAAAAGCGCTGTGTGACTTTTTTACTTAGAATGATATAAATAATGTTAATCACTATTGCTGTAATGTAACAAGTAACTAACGTTTCGTAGCATATGTGCATCGTTATCACGCGTTCTGGGTTGTGCTTAAGAGTTTGCCACCAAAATTAGAGCCAAGTTAAGATTCAACTGGTTGTGATGTCAATTTTGTCAAACCTATTTCTACCTATTTATTTTAGCATTTGAAGGTGACAAAGGCGGGAGGTGGCGATGAAGAGCGAGGTTGATCATGAAGGGGAAGGGTGGGCTAAAGGGGAGTGGGCTAACGAAGTTCTCACTCATTGGATGAAAAGTCACGGCAGCGTCGTTGCTTCACCTCTGTATTCTGTAACGATATGGTATCTCACCGGTCGCACCGCTCGATTTTTTGCTTAAATTTATAATTCGTACGTTTTGAACTCCATGTTTATTGGAGAACTGGAACTTGTTTAACGGGCAGTTAGTTGCTGCGAGGGAGGTGGGTGTAGAGGCAATGTAGGCAAAAACGTTGCTGACGCTCGAGTAAAAACTTCCGCTGCGTTGTAAAAAGCAAACGTTTATATAGAAAGATTTAGGCATCGCGGAATCGTTTCAAAATAATGTGACATATTATGTGACCTGAAAAACTTACTTTTTTTCCGATGTTTTAAGATACAAAATGTGATAATTTTTAATTTTAATAAATAAAGCAGATTTGATATATTGTGGTTACGAATATAAAAATAAATGATTATAGATTTGTAGTATGGTATTTTGTAGAGGCTGTGTTTTATGTTCAGTGTTCCATATTACGATTTTTACATGTTTCTACTATTCGATAAAGCACCCTCACACTGACTACTCAATTCAGTGTCTCTGTAACGAAATTTAAACCGAATCGTGAGTATTTTGTAAGTTCCAGATAGGTAAATGAATTATTTTATTTCTCCTTAAATTATAAATAAACGTCAGTGTTTGAGTGAGTCAATATTATACGGAAATATTGTATAGTTTCCATTGTAAAAAATTTGGTTGCCTGTAAAAAGTCGGTATACGGGAAAGTTTTACGTGACAACGACTTTGAATGGTAAAATCATTTTAATGTGAATATTCATTCGTATAGTAGGAAGAAGGATGAAATAATAGTAACAATTTAAAACATTTATTTATACAAAGAATTATATTTAAAACATTAATTTATACAAAGAATCTCGCACTGAATTTCATTAACAAAATTTTATTTTTACCACATACATATATTTATATACAAATATACATACAATAACTTGCAATACATTTGCAAGCTATAATTCTCTAGTGCTGCGCGCGCGGCAGACCGATCATAGTTGGTGGGAGAGAGACGCAAGGCATTCGGCGAGCCTCTCTCGTTCGGTGACTCATCGTTACGTTACCGAGCGTTACACTTTTCATAAGTGACTCCCAGCCGCAACCTAATTTAAGACGTTGTCACGTCAAAATAATTTTCAAGTGTCACCAATACACGGTTTAAAATTATTCAAATATTCTGCTTTTGAGGATTTACTAACAATATTTCAATACAAATGTACCAATATTAGAGACCTTTGCGAGTTTGCGGTAGCTTGTACGTGCCACACGTATGAGACCGAGCGTTTGTAACGCAGAACGGGTTCCCGAGCGGCGCAGTCGCGGACGCGAATTCTCGAGAGAGATCCCTCTTACGAAAACCATAGAGAGAAGGTCCACGACGCTTACGCAAATAACCCCTAAAGAAAACAGGATTAGCTCAATTCTCGCGCCGAAAACAACACAAATCATTCCATCGCGCGCCCCACATACATCTGTTTGTGTTACGTATCGAGGCCGAATTTACGCGTCGGAGCTCCTTCGCGATTAATACCGTGTCCGTTGAGAGTGATACACCGGCGGTACCGTTTGTACGCACCCGGTATTTATACCGGGTCACTTGTATCTCGATATAAGTGACCCGGTATACGAGGGCAATATTAAAAAATTCTGGATTCTTATTAATACGTCAACACATTATGATTATGAAGTATTTATTGTTTTTCGAAGTATGTTACTTCACAATAAACCGTTAACAGTTGTTCTTAGTTTTGTATATTTTTTATTATTTTACGACTCCACTCTGGTCATCCGTTAAATCATTAATTCATGTATATCCATCGAGGGTGAAGCTTCCAAATCTTCAGAGGCATGTGTAAAGTCTTTGGCACTTGCCTCATAACAATACCTACTATAGTATGAATTTGTTCATAAGCAATTTGTCATCAGTTTCGATTAGTTGTCGTACAGTATCACTATTAGTTTCGATAATTATACTCGCCAGCCGACCTTCACGTAAATAGTCAAAGAATCGTCAAAGAGATGTTCGCTTCACGTCCGAATTCATTGAATCAGGAATACACAGTCATGAGATGGAGCTCCATCAACGATTGCTAACTGAAGTTTCTGGCATCTTTTTGGTTGACTCGAGCCGCAAGTCACGGGGCAAATTTTCTCGCAATTTAAATTTATTACAATACCGACACACAATTTTCAGAACGATGTCACAATGAAAAAACAAACAACAATCCATACAAACCAAAACGTGACCTACTCCCAAAGGGTATAGTATTTCATAATTTTCTTATGAAAATGGGACTCTAAGCTATTAAAAGGAAAATTTATGGTTTATACCATGAATTTTCTTTGATAGCTTACTATACATGCCCAATTTCAGCTGTTTCAAGCACGACCGCCGTGTTTTCGGCGGTCATTGTCATCGCGACCTCCCGGTACGTTTGGGCCGAACGGTTTTTCATCAAAGCAGCTCGAGCGTGTTATTATAACACACCCTATTTCAGTCTTGTATAAACAGCTGCGAACGTTTTTATAGGACCAATAAAAGTTGTTTTCGTTAAGTGTATATATACAAGGTACGTATACCTTAACTCTTATGCAATTAAAATGTTAAGGTTTAGTTTTTTATGCTTAGAGAAATAGCTATTTTTGTATTATTTTATGGTTATTCGTAATAAAATATCTGCAAAACTATTAACTACAAATACATAATATACTAGCTGTCCCGCCCGCTTTGCTGGGTAATTTTTATTATAAATAAAATGGCGAAGGATTTACGGAATTCGAAAAATGAGTAACCTAGAACCATCTACAAATCATTCTGCATCGAATGGTCCCTGTCGCATGTTTATACATTTAGTAGTTTTTACGTGATTGGCGAACAAAGACAACCTATTTTCATTATATAGGTATAGATAAAAGTAGAGATGTGATGCTTAGATAAGATTTTGTAGCGAAATGCAAAGTTAGTACTCAGGAAAAGTAAATAGAAAGAGGTTTTTATTCTAGAAAATTGTTTTGTTTTTAGTATCGCGAAATCATTCTATGTAGTGCCAAATTAAAGCTGGAAAATTTCTATTTAGAATATTAGTGGAATGATTGTTCATACAGTTTCCAGAAGTTCAACTCGAGGAAATACTGAAGTGCTCTTCAACTCTGGATTAAAGCAAAACCATCAAGTGTGCACTACATTTGGAAACTTTATACAGTTGAATTAAATGAAAACGAAGTGACACTAGTCACTGCCTAAGCTGGGAAACACCCTCGGCATGTATCGTCATGAACAAATGTTTGGTTCCTGAAACTATGTCGAGTGATATAAATTCTATAAAACTAGGTATATCAAATTATTTTTTTTATCTCAATATTCTTAATGCCCGGTGCTTATATTGATTTTCAGATATTTTGTAGATGCATGATTTTGTCGATGGATATAGAGTCCGTTCAGTTATTAGATAAACCTCGGAGTATATTACTTAGTCCTAGGTTATTTTTATTACTGGCCGGTGATGCCTTGCCTACTCATCGCATTTCCTTTTTATCGAATCAATATCTAGTGTTATTCAAAAACATAACAATCACTATTACGAAAATGTATTTTTGGGTACTATGTGCCAATTTTGTTTACAATAGAAATATCTAGGGTGTAACAAGATCGAAGACCGAGTGTGGGAATGACATTGGTATTGACAGCAAAATCGTTCAAAATGAAACATGAAGGAACACGTTCGATGTCCACGGGGACGGAGCCGCAGGCACAAAGCCGGTAATATACAAAAGTGAAGATTCTGCTGCCGTTTGTCATTCAATCATGCTCAAACGGCTGAATGTATTCAAGTTATACGCCACTCAGCGATAGATTATGTTATGAAATGGGACACTGTGATAGGCACGTTGTATTAAAAAAATGTTTTTATATAAACACCAGCAATGGTAATTAGAAATGGCGTTCTTCGCACGTAGAAAAATACACTATCCACGAGTAATGTAAGTTATATTTTAGTCCGATATACTAGCATTTGGTCCCGGTTCCATCAAAAACAGAACTGTTATCAGTAACAGAACCGGAATTGAGAGCAAATTCGAGTTATGTAAAAGATTATGGAATTTCTTTTATATTATTTATGGAAACCGCGAACGGACGCCAGTGAACTATAATTATTTGGTGTTCAGATTGGTGGACTATTTAACTAAGATTATTTTTATTAAAATTAATTAAACCTTCTCGTCCGAAATAGTCTAGTGTTAATTGAAACTTTTTCACATTCAAAAATTCTTAGATATTTTTATGAAAAACTTCATTTTAGGTGGTGAAAAGTGCCTAAATTAGTAAGATGTTTCACTATAATGTGTTTTTGTTTCAATTTGACTAAAACGAACCTCGGGCATAAAAAAAGTCCTACAATAACAATTTACTGCTACTGGTATCTGCTT
>BGZK01004552.1:0-12883 GCA_005406025.1 Eumeta japonica | reverse complement strand
CAAATACATAAATTGCAATGTCTACATATAAATACAGTTAAATTTTGTGTTAAGTATTATTATATATTTTAATATAAACGTTTCTTAAAACTTTCAAATACGTTTATCATATGTATATGTACATACGTATGTACTTAGAATATGCACTATTCAATATCTTATCGGAAAGCGTATTTCTTTAATTGATAATTTTATATTTTCTATTTAAATTTACACAATAAAGTTCTTTAAATATTCGATTTTATTTTTTATCGCTAGAAAATAAAAACACAATATTTTATCAAATTTCTAAAATTGAACGTCATAATTAGACAAGAATTGCTAAATAAACAATATGTGTATTTGTAATATTTATTTATGTGAATAGCAAGATTTTTGTACACATAAATTATTGTTTAGCTTATATTTAGCACATTTAAAATTAAATAACAAAACTTGCAAATCACAAACAACTTTGAAGAGTTTTTGCGAACAAAAAATTTATTCATGCGGGTTAAAATAAAACAATCAATTTGTTATAAGTAAAATTCTTTGATTTTGCTCAGTATAACAGGGGATTTAGTTTAAATGGAATTGCATGAATATTTTCTAAAAAGATTATGTACATACATCTGTTGAAATTTAGCAAATTAGTTTTTACATCTATTACATCAAAAGAGTGAATGAAAACTCCAACAATTCGTTAATAGTGGCAAGTAAAGAAATGAATCCAAAGAAGTCACAACTTTTAAGAGATGAACTCCTTTGCTAAACTCTTAGTTTTGTCACAAAAAAAGGGAGATTTGTCAAAAAGATTTTGTATAAAAATAATTGTTTAAATCTCTGCACTATAATAAAAAGAAATTCAAGATAATGCAATAAAAGTTGTAATATTAAGTTGTACATGTAATAAAAATCCAAGAAAATAGCGACCATGAAAAAGTATAAATAATATCTTTCTCTTCCTTTTGTTCAATTTGTCAACAATTTTATATCATTCTTATTTATTTCCCATTTAAAAGTGAAATTACATACATACAAACGCATGTGCATAAGTATGTATGTATAAATACATATATGTATGTATATAGCGAAGTGAAACTTGCATTTTCATTTGTTTTCCTTTAAAATCTTTATTCGCTTCCTACACAAAGTAAAAAAAGTTGCTGTTATTAAATGGGGTTGAATTTTTCGTCTCCATGTACATGAAATCGCACATACTTATATAATAAATATGTGCAAATATATGTGCATTAGGGTGGCCCTATAGACAAAGCAAATCTCTCTCTATTGGTTCAGTAGCATAAATATAAACGCTGAGCTCAAAACTAATGAGTGCTGGTAATTATTGTAGCGAATATAAAGCAACCGGTTGTACATCAGCTAATACGTTTTGGACTTTACTCTTCTTGTCTTCTTTAAAATTATTGATCGCTTCATTTAACAAAAAAAGTCCCCTTCTTAATTGGAGGAAAAAGTAAGAAAGTAAAACCGAACTTGATATAGTTGTTTGCTACATGGGTTTAGTTATCAGCTTCAGTAAATAAAAAATTTAACATAAAATCTAGCTAATGTAAGTTATGGATGCTAATGATTTTAGTAGCCAATGTGAAACAGTCGTTTTGTACCCAACTAAAACGTTTTTAAATTTACTTTTCTTGTGCCTTTGAAAAACGTCAATCGCTACAATTCAACAGCAAAAGTCTTAATTAAGTAAATAAAGTAAAAGCCCCAATTTAACAAGTAACCCGTTTATATTTAACAAAATAGTTAAAATTTGAAATAAAAATAAACATAATATGAATATTTTAAATTCTTGACGATTTGAAACTTTATTGGAAACCTGTTTCTTTTGCATAACTTTTTGTAATAAATTTTATTGAATTTATGAGGCAAGAAGCTTAAATTTAATGGTTTGCCTAATTGGGAAAGCTAGAGACCTGAATCAACCTGGACCTGAAAATAGTTGATCAATATTTAGCAAGCTGGTTGGAAAAATACCACATCGCTAAGGGTGCCCCTAATTGGCATATAGTCTGTATTACTTGTAAATTTTTGCCTGTGTGAAAACTGAATTAAACTCCAGTTTATTTTTGCACTTGACTCTCCCTTTTCCCAAAATAAAAGCAAAAACGTCAAGAATAGTTTTGCATGTCCTTGTTGTTGCTGTCAAATTAACTCTGGTTTATTTTTATTTGCTGTTTCTGCTTCTGCAGCTGCTGTTGTTGCTGCTGCTTTGTTATTGTTGGTCGTTTGTAGCCATTGTTAAACAGTGTCGCGACAAAATGCATTTAAATAAATTAATGTTTTATTTCACTAGTTTGGTTTGCTTAAATAATGGCAACTTTATTATATTCAATGTCGGTGAGAAGCAATGAAAATGAAATGCAGGCGCGTCAGTTGTCTAGATTAAATATCCATGCATATGTATGTATATATATGTACATATAAACAAAATTAGCAAATAAACTCTGGTGCAACTTTCTCGAGTTTATTAGTAGTATATCATTAGAAATTTAATCAGAAATCTTTTTGTGTAATGCAGATGAATAACAATTAACAACTTCATTTGTATTTATTGATTCCCATCATTGTTCTTTCCAGATACTTAAATTAAAATTTTAAAATTTTAAGTTAAAATGATTTCAAGTCAAACATTTGTATTGGGTTTATTTTTACATATTTATACTACGTGCAAAGCAAATATTTTAGCATCTGCATACATAAGCATGTATACAACATTTACATATATACAAACATAAATATATGAATTTTTTTAAACTAATAAACAAAAAAGGTGAAATCCTTTTAAGGCTGTAATTTCTCTACGCAAATTTTTGCAAATTTGTATTCTGTTTTTCTATAAAATTGTAGTCAACCGAGTTGCGCTTGTCAAGCATTGTGAGCAATTATTTAAGGAAAAGTTTTATTTTAGTTGCTTAAAGTTCGCTTGCTTTTTGCTAAAATTTATTATTATTCTTTATACCCTTTTCAGCCACTTTCGAATGATTTTAAAACTGGGCGTGTTTGAGTGTAAACGTAGACGTTTTATTTCAATGTTAATGTTTAAACACTTTGATATAAACATATGCATGTGTGGTCATATTTCTTTTTAGGTCTTCAAGTGGTTTCGTAAAGGCAAAGTATTTTGTCAAATAATTGGAAAATTACAAAATTGTCATATGCTTAAAAGCACTTTAAACCCCGAATTCTAAAGAGAATTATTAAATTTTTGGAAATATTCAATGGAACTACTCCAACTCAATGGGAGTAAGAACTATTGCAAATAGGGACCTAATTTGCCTAGTTTTTTAATAATCATTACTTCTGACTTGCGTTTTATGTTGTCGGTCCGATTGGCAATTTTAAAAGAAGAAGAATCAAAATGTATGTAATTGATTGAGTGCCTCGAATGGTTAGTAATAAAAGAAGAAATCAAGCACAAAAAAAAAAATTGGTCAAAGACACAAAAGACGCAGCCTAGAAGAATAAGGAGGTTGAGAAAAAAGTAATGATATTAAGAATGGTGTTGCTACCTTAAGTTAGCTTTTATTAAAATTCAAACCGATGAAGAGAAGAGAATCAAAGTGACACTTATTTCTTTTTGTAGCAGCTCTGGCTTCAAATCAAGATGTAGATCCTCAAGTTCGCGGACTCGTATTATACCACGAAAAATCAGTGATCATACGTTAATGTCTCGTATAAACATGATCATACTTGTTCCAATATTCCAGTTGCTAAACTAAAAGAACGTTTGCCTACATCAGAGCTCAATCATTATACAAATTGGCTGATTAACATGAAATGCTACATGCTGGGTTCATATTTGAAGAGAAATGATTTAATTTTGTTTATTTTGATGTTAACTTTATCTTCCTAATAGGAACACAAACTTTCATAAATAGTTAATGGATTTTTTTTTCTTTTTCCAGGTAAGTGATCATAAAATTGCAATAATTCTAAAAAGTAAGTCAAAAATAATGAAAGGCTAGGTGACAATATTGAGCAAAATGTGTTAAAAATTTCATTTTGAATTTGGTAAATCGTAGTCTATTGAATATAGTTTAGCCCAATCATAAAGTATTGTTCAATATTAGTGGTGAATTTGTTTGCCAATTTATTTACCTTTCGAGTGCGAACGGTATTTCCAATGCTTATTTATTAACATAATAACTTATGAACGACAATGTACAGAATCTTATTCAACAGTAAACACGATCTTCCAAGCAGCAGTTAAGGCCATCACATTTTTCGATTTTTACGCCAGCCTAGATTTCGTTTAATACATTTTTTATTTGCCTTGTTGTTGTTACCAAAAACATACGATTTTCTAATGCAACTATTTCCAAATATTGTAATAGAGATCGTCGAGCGGCTTACAGAAAAAAATTATAATTAATTTCAGTAAACAAAACATAAATTATTTGCAACACTTGAAAAGTTTGCTTTTACTAGCAAAATAAATAATATAGAATTTCATACAGAAAAATTATTCCCCCTTATTACAGATGTCGACATCGTCGTCGCAGCTTTGAAAACAAATCAGCATTCATTAATTCCGTTGTTTATAGTTTTAATTTCAATTAAAAAAATTAGTTGGAAGCACATATGTACATCATAAATATACGTTTTTATAAAACAAAACATGTTCAACAGGGTTCGAACTTGCACCCTTGATCACCTAACCAAGTCAATTAAGAAATTAAACGGAAATACAATTCGAATTTTGCAGTCGTCCAACAAAATTAATTAAGGTCTTAATTCATTTCATTTTGCAGAAGGTAGTTTTTTTTTTATTGTAATATTCAAATATTCATAAACTGTCTAATTTAACAAGATTAACAAATTTATGAAGACCAGATTTTTGAAGAAAGTAAAATTGGACCAATCGTTGAAAATTATTTTATTTTATGTATATTTATATATGAATGTTCATATATGTATACTGACTAAATAATAAAAAATTCTAAATAAATTAATAGAATCAGATTACCGAAACTGACAGCTGCAAACTCTAACTTAATGCATCTTCTGTATTTTCGTGCATTTTGCTTTTATATCTCATTTTCGTAATTAATTGATCAAAATTTAAAAACATTATCTTAATGATGGAATGTCAGAATGCATTAAGTTGATGATCGATATTATTCAGTGTAGAATTTCATCTTCCAAATTATTTTTTTCCAAAGTAGATAATTAAATATTTTTAAGAGGTACTAATTTGTGGTATTGGCCAATCTAATGCAATTGCACATGTAGTTTGTCATTTACCTAAATGATTACATATTTGACCAGTCTCAATCAGCATGTACATTGTAATTTAGCAATTTGTTAGCAATTTCCTTGTGAAAAATACTGCAAAGCACACAATTTCCAAATATCCTTAATGAAAGGATTTTAATTTAAGGTGATATAAAAGCAACATGCCAAGAATGCATGTCGTAAAATATAAAATTTTGCCAAATCAAATTAGATTATGAACACAGACACATTTAGAAAGTCTTTTAAGTTGATTTAGATTTCGTAATGTTTCATACTGTTTGCCATTTGTGAAATTCCACAAACGAATAAGTAAAAATTCTTCAACATGCTGCACTAAGCTAACGACCTTAATACGTAATGCATAGAAAATTCTGCACACACATACTAATGTATAGATGCTTAAAATACGAACGTGTCTACATATGTATGTGCACTTTACAGCAGTCAGTCATAATGCAGTCGTCAATTGTATTTTGGCCAAACTCTGGCTAGTTTTGCCACTTAAAAAGAAATCTCTATTGGTCATGGTCAGCAGTTAGACAAATTGAAAACGCAAAACAAAACTTATAAAATTTGTAGAAATATAAATAATAGAACTGTGAAAATACTTCAAAATGCTCTTTTTGTTTTAGCCTTTTATATCTATTTTCCTTTCACTTGGCAACTTAAGCCCCTACAAAAACAAAAACCTTAACGAAATAAAATCGTAAAGCAAAATGAAAGGTTGCATGTTGTATTAAGTAAATGGAAAAGATAGAAAATCAAAACCTTAAAGCCAACAAAATTCCCAATTGAGATATAACAACAAAATTGTATGTGCATGTGTATATAAAAAAATTATAACTTTAGCTGCATGGCAACAGCAAATTTTTGGAACGAAACAATAAGAACTAAATATAAAATATATGTGAGACGTACATATAAGTTTTCTCCTTTTGCAATTACACTACGCATTAAATTGAAAAAAGAAAATTATCTGAAAATTTTTTATGCGATATGGTTGTTAGGGGTCTAATTACTGCATTCGCTATCGAGCATAATTTAGTTAAATTATTAATTTTTGAATAATAGTCTAGTCATTAACCACTGTCAACTGCCAGTTGCAGTGACCTGTCTGTTTTAATGGAAAATTATTAGTGGTGTATTTTCTTACATTTTCTATTTTCTTTTTCTATTTCAAATGTGTGAAAAGAATATATAATTATATATTAATAGTTGCAATTGCTTTATTAATCGGATTTTTAATTTCGTTTTATAAAGCACAAAGAGGTAATAAATCAAATTTTATTTACAAATTTTCTGTTTATTATTTGACAAACAAAATGTTTAATTATGTAATTCATTTTGACTCTCTATAATGCCTGCTTTTGCACGAAATAAAGAGACAACAAGAAAGTGGTGGTCCCGCTTTTTCTGGCAAATATTTTTGTACATACATACATATGTAAGTATTTTTCGATACAGAATATTTAAAATAGCATCTGACTGAAAAGTATGAAGGCCAAGCGTAATTAGGTTTTAAAAATTTAATCCAATTGTATGTACATATATATTTACAAATCTAACTTCGTGAGAGTTGATTATGCAGTTTTATGAAATTTGCTTTTACTTAAAATTTTTTTGTTAAAAATAATCAATAAAAATATTTCTTAACATTTTATTAAATTTAATTGTTAAATATTTCTACAGCTAAACATTTTTTATCACTCGACATAAAAAAATTAAAAAGTAAAAAATTAGTTTCTTAACATTTTTACATTTATCAAATAAATTTTGAGCGAATAAAGAAATAACAAACAAATGAAATCAAGTACACAAACATATTTCGTATTGTATAAAATAAAAAGATAAAGTGCATACAATAAATTAACTTTAAATCTCAACAGAGTCTCAAATGTGTTGGTGGGTGGTTGAAAGAGACAGAAATGCGGGTTTGAAACAAAATGATTTCTTTTAATTTAATTTTTCATTTAAACCAGAGTTTGCATATAGACATGCACACATAAGTACATATGTATATAGAACGGTAAAACGGAGTAGGCCTTACAATCTCATTCCTTTTCTTCGATTTGTATTTACTCAATATAGAAAGTCTTTCCTAAGTTTTAATGCGATTTCCAAAAAGAAAAAATTATCAGATATGAATTTTTACACAGAACTTAAAATAGGAGTTGTATTTTTACAGTTTTTGGAATCTTGAACAACGCAAATTATACGAAGCGTTCTAAGCCCATCTTAGAGAAGATTCAATAAATAATGACCGAAAACAATTTTTTTTTTGTTGCAATCGCAATAAAATATTGATCGCATAATTTTAATTTGCAACCATTGAACTAGACAAACCGTTGACTGTGTTCACAATTACCGTTTGGTAGCGCGAGTGAAATCATAGGCGTATACTTACAGCATACGTTGCTTATCTGAACGTTATACTCAATGGCAACCGTTATAAAGCCATAGTTACTGACTTTTTCCTTCATCATTAAACAACCATGATGTGCTATAAGTCACACAGCTGATGCCACAATTGAGTTACATATTAAGAGAAATGTTTGGACCTGTAAATTGACCTCTAAGACTATTTTCTGTGTGGATATAAAAAGCCGTTAGGCTACGTCGGTCCATAAGCCCAAAACGATAGATCGCTTGGAAGACAACATTCAAGGCGTTATTGCCGCTACACGGCCACAAATATTGAAAAGAAGTAATTGAAAATTGGACTACCAGAACAAAGCATGTTTGAGACAGCCGTGGCTGACAGAAATTTATCTTTTAAATAAAGTAACTTTTTTTATTTATTCCATTTCTATAGCAATTTCTAGTTCTATTATACCTCTATAAATCCTCATTTGCTAGAGAATCTAAATCGGTTTCAGCTTTTGCTTCTTGGGGCATACAATGATTTATATAAAATTGTAACAAAATTGCTACAATTTAATAAAAATTTAGTTTTCGTATTTTTCTTGCAAGTTTTACTAGCTTTTCTCGTTCAATAAAGGCTGGGACACATAGAGTACGTCATACGTTATGCGTCGCCTTTTCAACTGACATAAACGCAATGACGGATAGAGTTGGCACAATGAGCACTTTGTTAACGTATAAAAAATCAGCTGGTGCTTACTTTGTTGTTTCTTTTGCAGTAGAATTTAGATGATATTTTAGAGATCTTTTAAATTTTGGTTTTAGAAGAAAATCCATAAATATAAAAGAAAACCAACACATATAAAAATCTACTGACAATTGTCAAAGTGCTCAACGTTCGTTAAAAGTTAAAAGTTGGTCAACTTTTATACTTTGCGTTGAAGGAGACGTACTGTATGTGAAAAGGCGACGGATGACGGATTCTATGTGTCCCAGCCTTAAGAAAACACGATTTACCTGCAATTTTGATTCTCTGGTCAATTGCACTTGCAAGACTTTTGAAGACGTGGTCAACTGGTGTTGTTTAGTATTGGTGTTGTGCATACATACATACATACATCCATATGTTTGAAAGTATTTGTTGCTTAATTCTTTTGTTAATTTTAATACAGCTTGACCAAAATGGTAAAAGCGTGAACATATGCACAAAGATTTATCAAATACAAATATTTTGTTTTTATTTTTAAAAGATTTAAACATTTTTATTACACTCGTATTGTGCTGTGGTTGGAAATGGAGCCATTAGCACTAAAACAAAATAAAATTTTCAATACAATTTGTTGTTGCCAATATGGCGTTTAATAACAATAAAAAACAAAACAAAACAAACGACGACAATCATATACCGCGGCGTTAATTTATTTATATGCTTTTCTCCGTCTGTCCATCTGCTCATCCGTCCAAGCCTTTGCACGGTTGCCTTTGAAAAATAATTCAAACAACAAAACTCTTGATTTGTTTTATTGTATTTTTGCCAGCCATTTATTTATTGTTGTACTCGTTCGTTTGTGGCGTGCAATTCTCAAAGTCATTGACTTGGTTGCCTTAATTTTGTTTTAACAAAAATGGTTTCCAGTTTTTATTTATTTTATATTTGTTTTGCAAAAAATTTAACAAAATAAAATTCTTTAATCTAGTCACGTTACAGCAGAGTATGAAAACTCCTAATTGAAATTAGCGAAATGCTAAAACATATTATTTACATTTACAAAGTTTTGCCAAATTTTATTCAATTAGCTTATCAAGATTAAAAATAATTTATGCTAAAAACTTAAAACAAACAAAGCAATTAAAAACGACATATATACGTCCGTATGATGTATATGCTTGTGCATGTAAATATGCATTTGCTAATTTTGTCACTATTCAACTAAACAATTTTTTAATAGAAATTAAAACTCAATATTGGACAGTGAAGATATAAAGCCATGATTTTTTTAATCAGTGGATTTTGCATAGTAAATATTATAAATTCTCTAAAATGGGTTAAACAACTGGGCATTGTTTTTATTTTTAATTGAACACCAAATGAGTGATAGGGTACGTGGGCTATCCCTCCTTCTACTAAAAGAGGCTTAGGATAAGTAAATCGGGTGATTTTGCTGCACTGCTAAGCCGCCAAAACGGTATATTGTGCAACCAGGAAATGGTCCCTATACAATATCCATTCTGACTCCTGAGTTTGTGTCTTGTCGAAATCACATATTTACTAAGCTCCTCTCATTTAATTCCAGCAGTGAAAAGTCGATTATCGATAGCCCTGTAGCGTTCGCTAGTAACAGTAAAGGTATTGCGAGTTGCGTCCGTCCAAAAATAATTGTAATAATAAAATACACAGTCGCCGTAACATTTAAGAGATATAATAACATTTTATGCATCTTACGCGAAGAAACAAAGATTTTCTTTCGCTTAAATGAAAATACGCCCCACTAGTCATAATGATAGTTGACTCAAAATCGTTCTCTTCATTGTTGATATTGAGAATGGCTGTACAGTGGCGGTCAGCAGGCATTAAACAATACGCTGCTGATACTTTGTTTGCGGACATGTGTATCCAGTCTGTTCGAGCAGCTAAAAGGTGTAATGTTTATTCAACTGGTGCGGGGCAAAACGATTGAGAAATCTAGGACGATATTCACGCTGAGCTAACACAACCAACTGATTTTCGTTAAACAAATTGACGGAATTATTCCACGCTCTTGCGAAGTATAGCGCTCCATTGCTTGTCCGTTTGTATTAAATAAAGATAATTCTATACATAAGCAATACAAGATGCAAAAACGCAAAAAAAGAATATATGCGTACATATGTGTATGTAGATAATCCCTCAGCCATAAAAAAAAAGATGTTACATATGTTTGTATTTTGACAACGGTCATAAATTATACTTTGTCTGAAAGATTGTATGACAAAACAATTTTTAACAAGCTAAAAGCTTGTTTTACCACCTTATTAATCAAACTAAGGCATTTTGAAAATTGAGGGAGTGTTACCATAATATAACTATATACATACTTATATATGTACATTTATAAGTTTGTGCATGCATGAATACGAATATGTATGCATATATTATGAAGGATTTAAGTTAGGACGCATTAACTTTATAATGTTATACTTTAAAAATTTAAGAAATTTTAATGTAGACCCATAAAATACAACAAAGTGCACATAAATTCACATTATAATATATATATAAAATAATTCTGTTGCCATTTCAACATGGCGGTGGTCAAAACCGACAACAATTAGAGATTTATTCTAAAGATTAACTGATATGTGGATTAATATGCCAATCATATGAAATGTTTGTATATAAATTAGGCTACAATTAAGGTTGACACATTGTCCTTAAAACTTCGTAGACTGCTACGATTCGGAGTCAGGTATTTGCTGTGTCATATGTATGACTTTATTTGTTTTTGGTCTGTAAATTACACAACCGTAGTGGCATTTTTCGCTGTTAAATCAACTGGTTGATGTCACATTCAAACAGCTGTTTGCTTTATTTTAATGTTTGCTGTAGTAACCCAATAGTACGTTACAACTCTGGATTTAATAATGTTTAATCAAACATTGCTTGTTCGACTTTCTTTACAAATACTTACTACTAAAATATGTCTATCCGGTTTCAGTGCTAGTCAGTAATACCGACTTTTTATGCACGATGTTGCCAGGGCTGCAGTCTTCCGCTAATTTAATAAAGTTCACAAAATAAGTAACACGAGTAAAATAAAACAGCTTTCTTAAGAGAAATCAATGTTTAAATTATATTAGTTAAATAATTATAGAATGGTATTGAGTGACAATATTATGGCATTTGACAATAATATAGTTAGAATAAAGAAAATAGCATGACTTCTTATAACAATAATATGATGGTTTAAAACAATAACACGATCCTCGAAAATATACTCTGCAATAATGTGTATGTTGTTGACTATAAAATTGAATTTTGTTTAAAATAACATGATTTCCGCTTATAGTGTGTGCTGTATTTAAAAAAGAATGTTAGATCTTAACCATATACATGTGTATATCAATAGCAGGTTTACCCACAAATATGACCTTCTTAACCATATTTTTCACGTGTACTGGTAAAGTAAAAGTAATTAAAACCGTTATTTAAGTTTTTTTTTAATTAGTTACAAACGAAATGGCAAATCTGCATATGATTTGAAATCGATAGTTACTTATAATAAATGTATAAATAAAGTTGCACAACACAAAAAAAGCAAACTGCCTGGAGATTTCATATGAAAAACATTTAATTTGTTGAGTGATTGCTGGTACAAAAATAATGCGGCAGGATTGTGCAACACTGGGTAAGCAAATGCTTGGTGTAAAAAGTTCTTGTATTTGTATTTGTGGTTGTATTTACCTGCAATTGTGATTTGAAATGCGATTTTCAGAAAATAAAAGAAGATTTACATAAGAATCTAGGTGGAATTACACATTATTTTATTATATGACGAGTACATAAACTTATAAAAATAAAAAAAAATAAAATAGTTAAAACGGGCTTGTATATAATTTATAAAGTTAATATGCATATATGTATGTATAGTTTTTATACATAAAATAATGATGTGTGTGTATAAATTTCACACCACAGAATTAATATTAAATAAATGCTAAAATTATATTTGCAGCAAGAAACACTTTGCCATCAAATCTAATCAAAATATATAACTTCATACGCCAAATAAACCGAAATACGAACAGACGTACTAATATTATCATTATGTATATATATGTACATATATAAATAGTTTGTATATCATATACCCAGTGGAAAAGAAAGTAATGGACGCCTTCCTGAGGCTGGGCCTTTATGTAGATGTGCAGGATCTGCTCGCCTTGACACACACACACTCAAATTTTATATTGATAAATGCTGTGTTTCCATTCTCACTTCTTTGACAGAGATTTGTAAGGTTTTCCAATAAGTGGCTGTAAAAAGAACTTTAGCAGTAAGAAAATAAATAGTAACATTTATTAATATTTTGGTTTTAAATTGACCTGAGCATTTCTGGGATTTCCAAAGTGTTGTTTAGATTAATTTTGAATTTCAATCAATAATATTATGAAATTCAATATTGATAAAGCAAACTGCTTTAAAATCCACGTTTAAAACAGAAGAGAGAGGAGAGAAAATGTACACAGTGAGTTAATTGTGTGAAATTAGTATTTGTTTGCGAATAGATACGTAAAACGTGGT
>BGZK01004551.1:0-12887 GCA_005406025.1 Eumeta japonica | reverse complement strand
TATATACATACATATTTACATACATACTTATATATGCATGTATGTATAAAGATTTGCTGCGTTAGTAAATATTCGTACACACATACTTTCAATATAACGTGTCATTTAAATTTGTAGAGCACTGCTTTTGGTAGTTGTGCTCACGGCACATGATCTAGTGAGTGGAGTGCCGCAAAGAAATTGTGCATTAATTGCATATCAATCACGTATTCATTGTTTTACATGCCACATGTATACCCTTACATTTCACATGATTACAAAAACTTTACCTGTGTCGTATGCCATGTATCAGCCAATACCACGGGGTTTGTTAAAAGAACTAATACAATGATTAATAAGTTCATCATACGACAAATATTGTAAATAACAATAATCAAGACAAGGCAAAAAGCCCATAACAATTTAAAAGAAAGCACACGAAAAGTATAAATTTTCTGAAAAAGCCTTAGATAAGCAAAATAGCAGAACAAACTACAGAAAATGAGAAATACTGAAGTACAAAATATTTATATTTATTATCTTTGATTATCACACAAAACCGTGATGGAATATGTGTGTATATTGATACCCCGATATACTACCGGGTATGATTAAAACCTAATAATTCACATGGAGATAGTGCATCAATGTATTCATTCATCTATTTCCTTTTATTTTAATATAAGTTATTTTCAATTTTGGTTAGCATTTTGACCAAGATTTTATTAAGAACGTTGTAATAAAACAAAAAGAACTATTTTGAATACCTTAATTTTTGCTTCACGTATTCGATGACGGATAAGCTTTCACGTCAAGGATTTCTAGTTTAACAATACTTGCGCAAATACACTTGAATACTTGCATCTTCATCACAAAATTTATTCAACACATTTCTAGTTTCTGTGACAGGACTTGAAAAATAAATAAAAAAAAATTATTTACTGCCCAGAAGAAGCTATCCGAAGGAGAGCGAAATATTGGCAAATAATATATTATATAAATATTGATCTAGTTTCATTTTAAAACTACTCAAAAATAAATTTTTAATAAAAAGGTTTCCAAGTTGTATTTAAAGCAAATTTATAGAATAAAGCATTATTATTAAAAACTTAAAGAATAAGCAAAAGAAACAAAGGCTGTATAATTAATAATAACACTGGGCTTCAATTGAGACTTTTTCGAGAGACGTGGCACTCCAGTGCAAATACCTAGCTCAATCACGCTGGATTCGGTGGTGCTAAGCGTTTTTCTAGGTTATCTCATGTCTTCGAGGTTTACCGTTAACTAAAAATGCAGAATGTCGCACAACATATGTATATATGTATGTACATATATTCAGGAGAGAAACTGTTGAGTTTATTAAATTTTTGTAAATTCCGCAACAATTTTTATTTCTTAACAATAATTGAAATTTTTTATTTTCTTGGAAACTTCTTAACAAGCAATCACAAAAAGAAATATTTGTGGCGTTTTTATTTCTTAAAATAAATAAAAACTACTATATAAAATAGATACATACGTATACTTTATCTACTATATCTTTTGCATTTATTATTAACTCCAAATTATTATTCACTTTATTATTTTTAAGTCACATTTTGCAAGAAGACACCTATTTACTGTCACATTTCGTTTCAATCGAGCAATCACAATCACTTTTGAGACTATTTTCTAGATATCATAGTGACTACTTGTATCAACAAAAACTATTATGTTGAGTAAAGTTGAATAAGATATTATTTCGATTTGAATCTGCATTAAATTGTTTTATTTTGATCTGGTTGTATTTTGCCGCAACTCGAAGCAATAATAGATAAACTCAACAAAGTACGAGGCTGGCCCGCACATAAAGGGTTCCGTAAAAATGTGTATATAGAAAAATTATCATCTTATGAAAATTTCAGCTCTAGTTCTTATAGTTCAAAAGTTACAGCCAATTTTTCTTAATTTTGAACACCCGTTGTATAGAGGCGCACTTTAGTTTTTACATTGTTTTTAGTATTTGTTGCTGTAGCAGCATGGTGTGACAACATTCCGTGAAAATTGCAACTCTCTAGCTCTAATGGTTTCGAAAAAATGGAGCCTACGACGGACGGACTGTGTAGCCCCAGTAACAGCCGTCTCTAAATAAGAACGGAAAACGGAACATTTTTTTTTTTGCTGAAATGCCATTTCCAAACAGATGTGGCAACGTTATGTCAAAACGCTTATAAACAAGGATAAATACGACATATATACATAAGTTAGAGTATATTAATAAAAAAATGTATTTAAATTAGATTTTAGTAAAATTTTGTATTCAAAAATTATTTATTCGCTATTAAGCAATCTTATTTGAAATTTATTATTTTAGGCACGGTTGCCAAAAATGCAGGTTTTTACACCCCAAAAGACCAAAACATGTGTTGAAAAGAATATCCGAAATTAAGAAGTACTTATGAATATGCTTTTCCAACGGTAACCAAATTTATTCAAAATATAATATCTTGCCAAATTCCTCAGCAAACATCGAAAAAATTTTTAGTGATGTAATCTTGAATAAAACAAAGTTCGAAACTGAATCACTAGTAGGTGTTTTGTAAAAATCATTGAAAGAAAACTAACTCCTATACATTTATGTCTTCAAATTTAATGAAACTAATGTCGTCAAATATTTATAAAGGAAATTGAATAATTTTGGATGTAATTGTGTTAAATAATTATTATTATACGTTTTAATCATAAATGATTGTATTGTAGAGAAAATGTTACCCTATCCGTCATTATTCTCGAGGAGTCTTATTATTCACTTTCATCAGTTTCTACTTCTTTATATTCAAAACATTTTCGAAGCTTTTCAAGTTATTTTTTAGTAGTATTTAATAATTATATTTTACGCTTGCTTCAAAGCTTGGATGACCCATTTTCGATTGTTGGTTGTTCTGTTATTGTATTTTCAATAAATTACTTTCTAAGCATAAGCACGAATCAATTTCAAGTAATTTTTAAGCACACAAGGAATTAGCCAGTTTTAATCAAAAGTAATCGAGGAAAACTTAGGTTTGATAAAAGTTTTCCATATAAATATGTATGTACATATGTACATTAAAGAATGAAAATTTTGGTAGTAAATTGTTAATTTTGTTAAAGAAAGAAAAAAAACTATGAACAATTTGTTTTCAGATTTTGAAAATCAAATGTAGGTTTTAGAAAAAGAGAAAAGTTTCTAAATCTGATTTTAGGGCAAAGACCCTTTTAAGCATTGCTGGCATTCGACACAGGCAAGAAAGTCAGCTACTTAATTATTTTGGAAGCGGCAACTGCAAAATCAAAATGCACGGTAATCTTTTTAATGTTTTTCTTTACATATATATATCTTTATTCACAAAATATTTCTTTAAAACAATCAATTATTCACTTTTTTATTAAAATAAAATCACTAATTTGTGTTGTCGTCAAAGAAATAGAATTAGATCTAAGTTGACGACAGCTACAATGGTGTTCGTGTAGTTGTTGTGTTGCCATGCTGTCGTCAAAATAATTGTTTTCTATTTATGCAGTCGGTGTTCGTGTAGCCTACTGTGTCGGTTTAGCTGCTTTTTGTCTAGCATATCTATACGCCGTCGACATTTCGCTGAAACTACTCAGCTTGTCAGTAGACTCGAAAAGCAATTTTGAAAAAATGTTCAAACATTTACTTCATTTTTTATTATTTCTATTAAAATAATGTTTAAAAGCATTTAAACACAACTTCAAAGACTCAACTCTCTGGAGCTTATTAGAAACTTATAACGTTTAAGCTGTTAGTTGACAAATAGTCCATACAAATTTGTCGAATAAGAGTTTATTAGACATTGTAAGATTTATGGAATAAAGCCGCTTCTGTATTGCTACATAGTTTTGTATTTTACTTTTCTTGCAACTTTCATACAACGAGCTACCATCGGTTGCTACGACTTGTATATTTGAAAGTATCAAAAAGTAAACATTTTAAAATATCCAATAATTCAAAAATGATTTATTCGCTATTAAGCAATTTTATTTAAAATTTATTATTTTAGGTCAAAAGACCTTTTAGTCCACTGACGAGCTGAGTAGCATCAAGCGAAATGTTGGCGGTTTATAGGCATGCTGAAAGATTATGCAGAAAAAAACTTAAAAGGTATTTTGACCTAAAATAATAAATTTCAAGTAAAATTTTGTATGAAATATTTGAAAGACATTTCAATTCATTAAATTTTTATGAATATGCCCAATTGTCTATTCAATTATAATGAAAATATTTACGCAACCCATTTTCTAATTTCGAAATATTTTCTCTTTTTTATTTATTTATTGTTTTCTTCAACCAACTTCACTAAAAAACGCGCTATCAAAATCGGATTTTCCAATTGCAAAGCGTTGCCGCCGCGTTATTTCTGTTTGCTCCATACAAAATGGCATAGAGCTTTAGAAAGCTATAAAACACTTTCCACTTTTGTCACTATTTTTCCCAATTAGTTTTTATAATTTGATATTATTTGAATATGATGAATGGGCTGATTCATTAAGTTAGCTTTTGTTCAGGTACGGAACCCTAAAAGGAAAAACATCGAAATTCATGTTTTAGAAAAATATTAAGCTCAAAAAATTCCTTTTTGCTATAATTGTCAAAATTTGAAAGAAAAACAGTGAAAATGTATTCGCATTTTCAAATTCCCTCAAAATATGAATGAAAGCCTCTACCGAAATTTTAATAATTTTGAGTTAATAAAGTCCGTGAACAAGTGCGATATGTATGTAGTAGAAAAGTGAAAAATATATTCCTTGTTTTGCAAGATTAAAATTCTTTGTTACTACTACCTTGCGCTTTGTTAATGGATAAGTATTCCACGTAGAACGTATAGGTACATAGTTAATTGCATGTATGTATACACACAAGCAAAATATAAATTGTACAGGCTTTACTACGTAAGCACGCTGACACACACATACATACATACATATCTATATTTTTCGCCACAATAAAACACAAGTTCTTTTGATTCAAAAACATTGTAGATCATTTTCTTCGGTTCTATTTGAATAAGCTACATTAAAAACTTTCTCTTTGCTTTATTGCAGCCAATCTGGTAAAAGTAAATGCTAACTGTACAAATGAAAAAAAATATGCGATTGTGTTGTGACTTCAGAAATTTGTATGGTTTGAATATATCCATGTACGTGTTTAGTAGGTAGATATATCAACAATAAAAGAAATTATTTCTTTTTGTACTTTTTACCATCTTTTGCAAGTTCTAACCCCAAAATACATTTCGCTGGTATTTTATACGTTTCAGTTAAGAGATTAAAAACAAAACGAATTTGGTTGCCTTGGATTTGTAACACATCACGATTTTGGTTCGGCACAGCTACAACTGTTGTGCTTGCTGCTGCTCCCTGCTTACACAATCTTATGAATTCCGTCAAAATTATACCATAGCATTCAATATTGCTGACCAATGTAACTTTTTTGTTATAAGATCGGGTAGCTATGGACATTTGTATCATTGGTTTATTTCCTTTTATGTCATTAGCACTGCACATTTGATAAGAATGATCCATTTGTGTAATAACAGATTTAAAAATATTATTTAGAGACGCAAATTTAGAATTGCAAATTGTTTCAAGGCATTCGTCTAAGATAAATATCTTATCTTCAGAATTGGTATCTTTCCTAATCATCAAATTTTGCTTATTAACGTACTCTTTTATGACTTTCTTAATTTTGTTGCTGGTATGCCACTTCCTCGTTTATAATAAAGCTTGGTAAATAAGGGTGCTGTTTCATCTGTAATCGTATACAATTCTTAGTTCGAGTGAAAAAGTGGATTTTCATTTGAATCTATATCATGGTTTTTTTCTTTACGTCAGTGATAAAATTGACTAATTCTGGATGTTCGAAATCGATAGATACAATTTTATCAACTCCTTTGGTTTCTTCTCTGATAGCAACAAAACCTTGTTCAATCATCTCATTTAAAAATTTGAAAGTTTTTATACTTCGTTTTCTTTAAATCTATTGCTTGCTCTGATTCAGGAACAACATGAAGCCTATAAAAGTTACTGGTCAATATAGGTAGTTTCAAGTTCCGTCCACTGTTTTAAGAGCTGAAAGGAAAGCGTGTTTAAGTAACATCTCTGGGGTATTAGATGGCATCTCTTCTGAGGAGTTAACTAGTTCCATTTTATCATATAAGCTACCAGATGATACCTCCGTTTCAGTATTATTTACTTGATTACTTATTGCTGAATTAAGCAAATTATGGCCATTAATTTCTTTCTCTACTTTTTGCACACTTTTTTTATCATGTATCTCTGATCCCAAAGCTGGAAAATCGTCCGCTGATAGTTTAGAATTTTTAAAATTTGGTACTTGCTGAACTAATGATGGTTCAAGTCCCCACAATTTATCGCCAAACAAATGCAGAATCTTTACTGCAACACCATGACCCCCACTCATGTACAAATCATCACTTGATTTACATAAAGACCCGACGCCAATAGCTGATTTATTAGAAGTTACATTTATAGCAACTGAAAATATAGTATTAGTTTAAATTTCATCGAATAAGTGCATCTATAATATTTTACCTAATTGCCCTTTTTTGTAGTGACCATACATATTCATTCCTATCCCCTGAGGTACTACACCAGGCAGCATTAGGTCAGCGCCATTACTTAATTTTGGAAGGACATCAGCATGGGTTGTGAAGTATGGCAGCAAATCTGTAACCTTTTGTTAGTCGATAAAGCCGAGCAATATTTTTAAAAATTTCTTTTTAACTAATAACATACCTGCCACAGACTATATACTGTTGGCACCAACTTATTTTCTTCATTTTCAAAAAACATAGGCATTTTATCGACACAATAAACGTTGGTCTGAAAATTGGCATGTGTCACCAATTTTAAAATATTTACATTTGATTTGGGTGCAATTATAATCTCAGGATTAGAGTCGGGAAATTCTGCTTTAATTCTTTGCTTGATTTTCTTTACATCTGAACTCTTAAGCAGTGTATTGCTCTTAACTTTAAATGATTTGTGAAACATTTTTGGTAACTAGTAAATTAATAGAACAAGATATAATTTAGAAGTTTCTTTCTAGCCAGTGATAGGGATGGGAGAAATACACACATATATTAAAATATCGATATTCAAGAAAAACTTGATATGTGTATTAGGAATAAAACTGTGTTGCCATAAAGAAAATATATAGAACTAGTACCAAAACAATCTCACTACAAGGTGTAATTTTCTACAATAATAAGAATATATAACACTGCAGTTACACGACCAAGTTTTGCTATCAAGATTTTACATGTACTGCTTGTCAAAATTCACAAAATTGACAGCTGTGGCGCAGGCTGCACTCAATTTCATATCAATATTGTATCAAGATTGCGTCACAAAGAAAACTAAAATGTTAATTTCATTAAAATTATTAGAAATAAGAAAATGGCTTCTGTATAATTGTATGCATCGAAGCACATCATTATATTTATTATTTTTGTTCCCAAACATTATTTTGTGTTTTTAAAGTTATGTTTATCACTTTTTATTATTTATTTTGAAAAGACAGCAAAACTAAAATAGCAAAAATTAAGAAAGCCAAAAAAGTATGTACTTATAAACAAAGCGGAAAAAGTGGCGTCAGCTGTTTTATTGATTGTAACTTGATATACTTCTATGGATTGAAAAATTGTCGACAAGTTCGCTTCAATTTTGGAAATTGTGAATGTTTAAAAAATGAGAGTGTTAAAAATTGGTAGGAAAAACTTGATCGTGTAACCACGGTGTAAAGCAATTTTTTCAATGGCAGAACCAATATGTCAGACAAAATACAAGGAAAATGACAGTTGAATAAGTTGATAACCAATGAGCTGAAAGCATGGTTGCAAGAAATGCAGATTTATCCAAGACTAAATGTTATTTTTCGTTGGTTGAAGAGTTTAGTATTATAGTTCGCATGTAAAATACATAAAGGTAGTAATATGGAAGAAAAATTTGCTATATTACTAAAGTGTAAAAATCTAAAATTTACACCAAAATTTACAAATCTTCATTTGGTCTTTTTGGTGTACAGATTTTCATATCATCATATACTTAAATATTATTATTATAATCATATTTTTTTGTTTTCTAGAGAATATGTTATCCTATCTGTTAGTCTTTTGAGGAGTTCTTTATTACCCACTTTATTTAATAGCATACTTCTTTATAGCTCATATATTTTAATAATTTTCGAAACTTATTTTATATTTTAGGCTTGCTTCAAAGCCTGAATAATAAATTTTTATTGCTGTTTGTTCTGTTATTGTATTTTCAATAAATTACATTTTAAGCATAAGCAGGAATCAACGTCGAGTCTTTTTTCAAGCATGCAAGGGATTAGTCAGTTTTTAATCGTAAAAAGTACTCGAGGAAAACTTAGGTGCTGTTTGATAAAATTTTTTCTGTAAAAATATGTATGTATGTAGCTAAGGTATGTAAATTATTGTTAGTTTAAAGACAATATAAAATAGTAAATAAAATATAAAATATTACTAAAAACTTGTTCTCAGATTTTTGTGGGTTTTTAAATTAAGATTTTTACGTAAGAAAGTGTTCATTCTTGCAGATTTTGTCTTTAAAAGTTACGGCAACTTACTGGCTGAAAGGGCCACCATCTAATGAATTCGCCTTGATATAGCTAGATCCGATGTTCTAGCCACTATTTAAACCAATTACCAATACATATGTATGTAGATATATAGTATAATCTGGTTTTGAGGAATATACTAAAATGATGTTGAAATTTCTTTGCCGCACAGATTAATATGCCAATAGCTGCGCGTATATGAATGTTTTTCAATGGTATTAAGTTTCGGCTCAGCCAAATATTGGCATTCGAATTTGCTTAAATCACGATTTAAGCATTTGTTGTATATTTGCTTGTTAAATTTTACCATAAAAGTTGACTAAAGCTAAATAGATGTACTAAAATGTTTTGTTTTTAAACACTTATTTGACAGATATTGCAAAGTAATGTGTCAAATAACAATTTAATAAAACTGCAATATCTTTCATGAAAGCCTAATACCATATTTCTAATAATTCTAATACCATAATTCTAAAACACAATTAACCAAGACAATTGGTTTTAAAGGTATTTTGTTTACCGGTTGTAATTTTCCACCAAAAGTAATATTTCAGTGGTTTTAAATATTTCGTTGGTTGTAATCCAACGCTAATGTCCTTAACAACTCTCGAATGACTTCATGGTTTGCAGCTTTCTTTTAAATTCCACTTTAAAATTATATACATGGATACATATGGTATGTACAAACTATTGTTCTGTGGTATATATTAGATATACCAATCAATATGCCAGCTAAAAACAAATTGATGTATTTTATTCATTGCATATTCATACACTCGAAGAAAATTTTAAATTTAAAGACAGTTTGGAAACTGTTTAAAATCAGAAGGAATACAGATATAATCATGCATAATTATGAAGGTGCATGATTGCTGGAGTTTCGGAAAAATGTATATATCAGTTCTTTTCGTTTTCTTCAAAAATTTCCAAAATAATTAAATGCCATTATTTATTTTGCTTTGCCTTGTGCTGCAACAGCTTCCATAGCCTTTCTTACAGTTTCCTCGTCTCCCAAGAACTTCATTGAAACAACTGGCTTAAAGTTTTCATCGAGTTCATAGACAAAAGGAATGCCAGTAGGCAAATTCAACCCCATTATAGCATCCTCAGACAGGTCTAAAAGGAAAAATTTCATGAATGTTACATACATAGAAGTTTATGAATAAACTTACTATCCAAATGTTTGACTATACCACGCAAGCTGTTGCCATGAGCTGCAATCAATATACGTTTACCTTCTTTCATTTGAGGAATAATCACTTCGTTCCAATAAGGAAGTGTACGTTCAATTGTGAGCTTTAATGATTCAAACATGGGAAATTCTTCTTTTTTTGGTTCTGAAGCATAGCGAGGGTCTTTAACAATGTTGTCGTAATAAGGGTGGCCAGGTTCCATTGGTGGTGGAGGGGTATCAAAGCTACGACGCCAAATTTTACTTGCTCCTCGCCATACTTTGCAGCAGTTTCGGCTTTATTTAATCCTGTTAAGCCACCATAATGGCGCTCATTTAATCGCCAGGTTTTGCAAACAGGAATGTCAGTTTGCCCAATTTTTGTAAGAATTGCATTTAACGTACTTTGAGCACGAGTCAAAACTGAAGTATGGGCAACATCGAATTTCAAACCAGCAGCTTTTACTGCATCTCCAGCAGCCTCAGCTTCTTTCTTACCTAGAATTGAAAAATATTATTTCGTAATCCCAAAATCATGCTCAACCTAATTACCATTTTCACTAAGATCTGCATCAAACCAACCACAAAATTGATTCTTTAAATTCCATTCAGATTCACCATGGCGCACCATGACAATTTTATATTTTCCAGCCATTCTTTTAACCAGGCCTTGTAATTCTCGTATAATTTTGTCTTCAATACCAATAGCAAAATACCTCCTAATTTTTTGTGCTCTCTGACCACAAATTTTATCAACAAATGAGAAATTATTTAGCTGATATGACCTTTATTCATACTTCACAAGGTCATTAAAAATTAGTAGCACGCAGGGTGCCAGATATTTTAACAAAAATTAAAAACCGTATTATCGACATTTCAATAAAAATAAAATCTTTACAACAACTCCTTTAATATTATTTCAGTTACATATTTTATAAAAATTTGCTTATAAACTTAAGTCTAGTTATTTGCGACTTATACCTGTATTATATGTCTAGTGTTATTCGTACTGTCTTGATTGACCTTGATCCCAACACGATTAATAATTTTTGTCCTCCTGTAGTTCCTGATGATCATCATCTATTCCATAGAAATTTGTCAAAAGAGCTTAATCTCACGCAATAAATCATTGAGACCTTTCTCTCGGTTTTCTTAAAGTAACATTTCCTTTATTTTATAATACTCCTTTGCATTTAACTAACTCAGTCTTTGAATTTTGGTCTTTCAAGCATCATGGAAAATAGGTCGTGTGCTTGCTTAAATCTGTACGATTTCGTGAAGATCTAACACCATTACCATTTACCAGCTCTGTCCAAGATTCAATACATTCTTAATGATCAAATGAAGAGTTTCTGTCTAATACAATTTACATATGCTTTATTGAAAATTTATTTTAAAGGGATTTTAAATCTATTAATATATCAAAATGATTTTTAAGCTTTATCATGGTTTTTCTTTTCTGAGTTCAGCTTGTAGATTGATTAATTGAATGAATGTGAATGAGAATAGGTGATGTGAAAACAAATACTGTGCCGTTACACTCAGGGGTTCCCAATTGTCGGTGTTAGGCCCATTATTGTTGCCTTTTACATTATTGACTTGCCTGAGGATACTAGAACTTATAATACTCTACATGTTTGTAGATGATGTATATATGTCTTTTATTTAATGATTGTGCCTGCTAAATGTTAGTGTTTGGACGATTGGTGATTGTCTTTCTACAAATCCATCTAAATACGCTTGCCGTACATACTGTGTTCAACAGTAAGCAAATTTTGGTTTTAAGTTCTTTCCTGTTCACACTTTTTTCTGCAATGCAAAGCGTACCAAATTTTTATTCCTTTGTTCTCATTCCGCTTATAGAAAAATGATATTCATAAAGTACCAAACATGTATGCAATTAAATCAGTAGGCTTTTAGTGCTACTTGCATTAGGCTCTGCAACACAGGATAAACTGTACTCATTACAATCCTAGGACATGTCCTGCGTTATAGTAATGAATTCTGTGATCAAAAATTATCCAACCTATGTATTACCTTCTACATTCCTATTGAGAACATTTTCCCTGTGGGTACCTATATGTATGTAGTATGTTCTTAAAATTGTTATCAATTGTGGAGCTCTATTGTAATATTGTTTGCATAAAATGTTTTGACAGGGTTCATTCCTGATTTCCAGTTTAGCTTTATTTTCATTTAATTATATAATTTATTCATATTTAAGTCATTTTTACGTTTTACATTTACATAAATACGTATATATGTACATTACACAAATACCTCCTTAGAATTTTATATCATTTTTCTTCTGGCTCTGTAAAGACTAACTATTATGCCCGATTATTGCGCTAATTAAAAATTATAAACTAGAAAAATGCGAGGCAATGACTTTCTGAAATTTTAATAGAGAAAACTTTCTCTAGATCTGGGATGGGTTTCAGGGCGACAACACGCTTTTTGAATGTCATTAAGAAAAACCACATACATAGGTACGTCACTGAATTTTAGTATACATAATTCAATTGATAGCATATTTATTATTCAACACGAATTCATGATAATTCAAAGAAAGTGTAAAATTTTCTTCATAAACCATATTATAATCGTGTTCATCCATTTGCATGTACATATTTCAGAAAGTAATTATTTTTATTTATTTCGCATAAGTATGTACATATGTACCATTAGAGGAAACACTATTTATATAATCATAACTTAGAACGACAAAAAACATAGGTTGTGGTTGGCAACAGACAAGCAAATATTTCGCTATAAAGTATCGAAAAATAATTTTAGTTTATAATTAAGAATTTACGAATATATGTTTATCTGGCAGACATATTTTTGTACTATGTTCTATAATGAATAAATTAATCTGAATCCGAATCCTTTGGGGATCATCCTTCTTCTTCACAATTTTGATTTGAGGATCGTAGTAGTGGAGTTGTTTACGCCATATCTTTATTAGACCATCAAAAGCCCTTCGACTATATTTTCCATATTTATTCGGAGTGCGAGGATGGTCGCGTGATCTTTCAGATCTACTGTTTCTGACATATCTTTCATAAGCCACTGTATTTTGCCGTAACAATTTTG
>BGZK01004550.1:0-12888 GCA_005406025.1 Eumeta japonica | reverse complement strand
AAAACATCATTTTATGTATTCTTTTAATTAATTTCTTTTTGTTTGCTAGGAATTATTAATAGTCAGATATTAATAGTAGAATTCAGGGCTAATCCGCATAAAAAAAAAATAAAGAGCGCTATTTATTTATGCTAATCTGAAACACATGAAAATGAATGTAATGCATTGTTTTTGAAATAGTCATTGAAAAACATCTGTGAAAAACAAAAATTTACATTAGACGCGATGCTGTGTGGTTTGATTTTTGGGAAAATGTTTTGTGCAGTATGAGCTGTATATAATCACCATCCATATCACGAAAGGATTGGCAATGTGTAGCAGGATCAATTATTTGTAGTAAAACGTCAAACATTTAATTAGTCGTTTTAAGATATTGGAATAACCTTTTGCTTTAGTTTCACAAATCTAGATATTTTACAAAAGAAAAACCCTTTTATAGATTTTAGATCGTAAGTGTTTGAATCCAGTGTTTGTTACATGATTAGGCTCGCGTATTATAGGGTAATACAAATCAATTATTTGGGTTTTCATGTTTACTTAGACTTATACTTTTCAATTGAAAATTGCATGCAAACCAACAATTTAATTTGTATTATGTACTAGGGTAAAATTTAGTACACATATTTAAAAATCGTTACAAAAAAATCACTCAATAAAATGTTTGTTTAAATTGAATAAATCAATAATTTATAATGCTGGAGTCGTGAAAGTGAATATTTTAAATGCTATCAATCTATTGCTTCCTAACAGTTCTAATGTGCTGCTTTTTTAGCGATAATATTGGAAGTTCAAAATTTGGCGCTCGGAGGCATCAGTCCTGGTGTTGAAGGAGGTGAAGCCAATTCAGACGCAGGTGAAAATGTGTTGCTGTCGCGCGGCCTGGAATTATCTTCACCTCCCACGATACATCAAATATTAGATGGACAACCTTTACTGAGGTGAGTTAATACTTTTGAAGTTTAGTTTTTGAAGAGAAACTTTCTTATCTAGGCTTTTCGCTATGAAGCTATGAATAGATGTCACTTTAATATTTATATGTCACTGTACGTAATAATGTAACAGAATGGTGCAGTATTTTATCTATAATGATGTTTTTTTTTAATATTCTCTACATTTTAATAATTGTAACAATATGAAGATAAAAATTTTAGTTTATATTCTTAATAAAAGATATGAAAGTTTCCTTTCAATATTTTGCCAAGATTACATAGAATTTTATGTTTTAATTAGTTCCTATTTAGCTTGTTAGCTAGTATTAGACTAGATTTCTTTATTTTCATTACATTATTGTATATTTTCCTTTTGAATGATATGTAAATGAAAGCAATGTAAACAAATTATAATAAATTTTGATTGAAATGCAAACCTATTGAATTTTTTATTATAATGACTAATACCTAAAGTAAAATTAACACATCCTTCAAAGTTTTTTGCAGGTGTTCACTGATCCTGCTGTTTTTCCTAATAAATATGTCAATAATTTTAATAATAATTGTATTATTTTGTTTAATTTTTGAAACTATATATATCGTAAATTAAAATGAAAAAGTGGGATGAAAAGAATAATGTTCAACAAAGGGGATACAACAATAAATTGGAAAATATATAATTTCTGAATTTTTATAGAACTAAAATCCGACAACTTTAAGCTATCGGTTTCTATGTGCGTTGCGCTGTGTGATGAACTGTTACCAGTATACAAGCGCTATGAGTATTGGCAGCGTTTTTAATATATTGGGATTCTATCTTCAGACGTAGCGACGTAATGTCATGTTGATCTCGTCTATGAATGACGCAAGATTACTTTAATATTTTGGTACTTAATGAAAAGTTAGATTAGGGTTAAAAAGTCTGGGAAAAAGTTTTTTCGTATTTTGTTATTAAAAAGTTGCAGTTAAATCTCTTTGGTTGTGCTGTCTATATCTGGCTGTTGATACCATTAAATAGATGAAATTTTTAAAAGAAAAGTAAAATTGATGTTTGCCTATATTTCTATTGTTTTCTGTCCTAAAATGAGTGAATCTAACATAAAATTTGATACATTTTGAAGTTTTATTACAAAGAAAAGGAAAAATGCGATACAGTCGCGAAAAATTTGTGACGTTCATGGACCTGCAGTATCAGTAAGAGTAGCACAAAACCGATTCAAACCTTTTCAGTCCGGTAATTTAGATGTCAAAGATGAACCTCCTTCTGGTCGACCTGTTATGGATAAATTCAATGCCATTTTGAAAAAGTAAAGCAGAGATCAGCATGTTAGTTCTTGCAACAAGGCTGAAGACCTGAGGATTGACCACAAAACAGTTTTGACCCATTTAAAAAGCTGGATATACAAAAAGATCGATACTTGGGGCCTATACGAGCTCTCATTCGAGATTCATGTACTCATTTGCAATTCTCTGTTGAAATGTAATGACACCGAATTGTTTTAGAAAAGATCGGTCACTGGTGATAAAAAATAGATTACCTACAACAAGAAAAAGATGTTCAAAAGGCCAGCCAGCTTTACAGATTGTAGCGAAACCCGGATCAACTCGCAATAAGTTGATACTATATATATGATAGGATTGTAAGGGCAATATTCATTATGAACTTTTACCGCCAGACAAAACCAATTCGGATCTCTACTGCTAATAGCTGATGATATTTCAGTAAGAAGTAGAGAAAAAGGAGCCAGAATTTATCAATAGAAAGGGTGCGATTTTTCTCCATAGTAACGCCAGACCACACACATCTTTAGCAAAGAGAGTTTGCTTGGGAAGTGTTAATGCATTCACTATATAGCCCTGACTTTGCTCTCTCAGATTCATCTGTTTCGGTCTCTTCAGAATCCTTTAGTTAGTGTTAGGTTAACATCAAGAGAAGACTGACAAAACTACTTATCGCAGTTTTTTGATTAGAAGTCATATATATATACCGTATGGAATAGATTATGAATCTTCAAAAATTCATAATTTATTTTTTTTAGAACAACTTTGGCAAAGAAACCATTGTCAGCCTTTTCTGAGGAAAATAGCTCAGACCGTGAACATGTAAATTCACGAAGTACATCCTTTGCGTTTAGTGACAGTTAACGCGTATGATGCGCTTACCACCCCGTCCGCTCAACCCGCCCATCCCATCATTGAAAGCTTGCATGCAACGTGCGTAGGGTCTAGCGATCCAGCCGTGGATCCGCTCGTCCGCGCGTGGCCAACGACCGGACGCGCAGCTTTATAGGTTTAGGTATTTTGTTAGTGTTACGTTTACGATATTGATTTTTCAATCTAGGATTGTGTGTGACTAATATTGAAGTATGTAATAACAATACCTTTCACTCCTATCGAATAATACAAACATGACTTATTGTTAGGGAGTTTGCAGAGGTAACATTGCTACCTACAAGTCCTTAAGTTGCGTGAAGTATCGTTTACGTAATAATTTGCTTTAGTTTGTCTTATTTGTTTAGAGGTGAGTGGAATACATGTGAAAAATTAGAGACTAATGTAATAATACCTTCGGCGACCTATACATCGTTGACAATGTATAGGTCGTGTAATTTGTAGGTAAGTATTTGTATCAAGTGTAATTTGTAGGTAAGTGATTAGATAAATTCTTTAAAAATGATATATTGTATACCTTGAGCGCGATACAGAATTTGAATTCGTCACGTGTTCGGGCGCGGCGCAACGGCGCCATATGGCCGAGCATTTCATAGGGTTGTGTATATATTTTTTTATGTTATTTATGAGCATATTTTCAAAAATGTATTTTTGTTATAGTTATTTGATCAAAGTTTCGTAAGTATTAATATTTACGAAAAACATGTATTATCAGTTATATATTATAATTAAATGTAAATAAGATATCATGAAAAATTATTTTTAATTTGTATATGAAATACGCATACACTTTTTCCTTTACAACCTTACATATATATTTTATCATTACAAAGGATAAAACAATTAGATTCTTAAAGAGTGTAATTTAATAAAACAAATCATTTGGAAACTAAGTATAACATTTCAGTTCTTGCTCTCTTATTTTTATTTTTAACATGTCTTGAAAGTCGATGGATCCACGTTAGCATAATGACACCACATATAGCAAGTTTATTATTGAAACTGAAGACACATAATTTTAAACATCTGTATTCTATGAAATCCCACAGAACATTGAGCAAACATTACCTCTCATGTTGTACGACGAATATATAGGAACCGCAAGCTTAAAGCTGTCTCATTGTATGCATACGTATTTTGCTAAAATTATACTGAAAAAAGAATGTTCATCGCGTCAATAATATAGTACAATATTGAAACAATTATTCATCGCTGTTTTATTTGTAATTATTTACTATGAATTACGGCATGTAATTTTTCCAGAAAATAGTACTTATTTAACATTAGAAGTATATATACAACTTTTACGCTTTTTATTTTATTTATTTTTAATGCTAATATCTACTAAATTTGAAAAAATATTGATTTCTTGTTCTACATTATGTGGAAGATAAGGAGGATTGTTTCAAATAGTTATAATTAAAAATTAGTCTATACAAAAGCATTGAATATCATAAATTGTATAAAAGTCCTAACGACTAAAAGGGCTCTGGGGACTGTCAGTGTTTTTTTCTGAACTGTTGAGGAAACCTGGATAGAGATGAAAGGACTTGAATAGAGAAGTTGATAATTAGATCGCAAATTAAAGATTAATTTTTAATGTAGTCAAGTGAAGATTTAGTCAGTAGTTTGTTTTTAAGGTGATATATTATTTCTAAAGTGGTTTTAGATTAGCATTGTTATTTTATTAGAATACTATTTGAGGTTCACAGTGAAGCTATCCTCCTTACCTCTGCCCTCTATAGCCATTACCTCGATCTATAAATATTTGTCAGCAGCTTTCGAGTGCCACAATGATGTCACGAATGTATTGCCACAAATATAGTCCAAATGACAATAAAAAAGCAGGGTGGCTATTATTTTGAAGAATACTAAAATATGTTTTGTAAGAACGAACAATATATATTAGAATTTTTAGTAAAAGCTTCTATACTGTGTATGTGTTTAGATGATTTTCAGTGCTTGTTCTTAAATATCCAATTGTAAATACCTGAAAAATTCACGTTCATCTTACTGTAAATGTACTTGGAAACAGGATAATTAGATTTCTTTTCAAATTGTACTTTAGCTATTACAGTTAATTAGTCAAAAAAAATTACTAGCATTCATTATTGTAACATGCCTATGGACCTTCTAAACTGATAATGTTTTACAATTTTTTGATTTTTTAGATCTAAAATTATTGTTGAAATTATTCTCAAATTTCTGGCATGGGTTCATAAAAGGTTGAGTAAAAGTTAAATATCTGCCTTTGTTTTACATTTGGTATTATTCATACACTAGAAAGGACTGAGATATGTTATGCATAATATATTAAGGTGAGTATATTATATTCTTTTAAACGCTGATTTTGTTACAATTTTTGGTACTGTTTATTCTAAAGAAGTATGCGAATGAATCCAAGGCGTCCAGCACAGGATGTAGAACATCTTTTAATGGAAAAGTAAGTATATATTTTGGTACCGCTTCAAGAACGTCAAAATAAGTAGGCGTAGCTAGAGGATTTAGTGGTTGAATTTTTGTACCAACAACACTTTTATAAAGTAATTTATTATTAAATTCGCACAGTGTTTTAAATATGAATTCGCACAATTTGAACATCTTAAAACATTCTATCGGTGGCTTGCACAAAAGAATAACACAATTTGAAATTTTAACTGCAACATTTTACATATTTGTAAAATGTTGCAGTTAAAATTATAGTCTATAAATAGTCTGTTAAATGTTAATTTAGCAATTAGTGTTTTAATTTTTGGTGCAACTCTCCGTACACATTAAATTATCGCCAGCGAGAACAAAGAATTAATTCAGTACAATGACTTTATTTGCATATATACTTTTGTTATTTTACATAAACAATATAATATTCGCAATTGCTGTAAATATAGTAATATTCATAGAAGTAGAAAATCCGCCGCACCGCTTTGTGTTAGTATACAGTGCAATACAACGCGGGTCTAGGCTTGAAGCAGTGTTGATATAACCTCAAGGTATCCCGCCGCGAAAAATGACAAATTGCTTTATTGTTATACATGATGAATACATGAGTAAAGAAGGTTGTAGTGCGATGCAATGGCCGCGAAGTTTTCTATTTCTATGGCAATATTTCTTCTATAAAAAGTATTATATAACATCGTCAATAAAAATAAATGATGATTATGACAGTTGGCAATCACCACTGATATAAAAATCGTATTCGATTGATATAGCTAACAACAACGGTGTAGCTTATGTTTTTATAAAAATGTAGTTCGGGATGAAATAATTGTTCTATTCTAGAATTCGTTTATTCGTTTATCTATAATTTTATTTTATATTGACATGCACTGAATCCCAGTATAATTGTTTGGCACAATTTACAATTAAAATTAGTTTTTAAAAATTTCTTAACATAAATTATTCTTTCCTTTAAGGAATTTTAAGAAATGTTTTATTAAATATTTAACATAAAATGGCACGTTGATTGTAGACAGAGTTCTAAAAATGTAATCAGATTTTTCAATGAGATCATTTAAAGGTCCGTAGTAAGCAATTCTGCTCGTTCTACAATAGTCTCTATTACGGTTTCTTTGTAAGTCTTCCCATCGGGCATCACTATGGGTAGTTTTCTTTTTTCTTTTCTCCGTTTTTGTACAATAACAATAAATATAGCAATGAGGATAATCAAAAGTAGGATGCCAACTACGGATATAATGATCCAAAGGTTTTGCTGGATAGGTCCGCATTTATTTTCGACATAGGAACGTATAGACACGAAACGGACTTCAAGTGTATACCAACAATTTATTGCGCCCTGCTGAGTTATTAATTCCTCCCACTCTTCGAATAATTCGCAACTGCATGATGCGTTTAGATTCAACGAGTCGACGCGTAGCATGAAGGTGGTCCTGTTGTGTAACAGCGACAATGGTCCTAAGTCTGTAATGGTGTTGTTATCCATGGACAACTCTTGTAATCCGTAGTTTGAAATTATGTCGCGTTCGACGCTAAAACCCAACAAGGAGCCTTTCCCGAGAGTAAAGACAGTGTTATTTCTAAACGTAACTGGGCCTCTCGTAGCGATGTGGAAAGCGTCGCCCTCGAAGTTCCCCACGATGTTGTTTTCGATCAAAACTCTTTTCGGTGAATTTGCCAAAAATGCTATACTCGATATAGACAGCACATTGACCCCGTCCATCCAAAGTAGATTTGTTATTTCGACGTCGGACAGAAACCTGCTAGGTATATTTTTTATTTCTCCTCCGCGTAATATGAAGTTTACGGTAGAGAATTTTTTAAATGTTTGAATTTCGATATTGTCCCATAAGTTATTTGTCAATTCTATGAGTTTCACTCCTGTAAGACTGGAAAAAGCGAAGGGTCTTATGACATTAATGCGGCTTTTCGTAATCGTAATGTCGTCAATTCTTCCTTTGAACGCATAAGACGCTACATCGTTCATAGTGCAGTTTTCAATTGTTATACTTAAACCTGGGTTAGATAGTTCGTGTTCTCTTTGGTAGGGTGACCAGGATATGGATCTCTCGTTGAAGTAGACATGACTGTTGTTTCTTAAATCTATGTTACGTAATGATGTAAGGTTTTCTACTGTATTAGATAAGAAATACACTCTAGCGCAATTGTGTATTATTATAGCTGTTGTAGTTGATGGTACTCTGTATGCTCCGTCAGGTCGAAGTGTCACTTCCTGAAAAAAACAAACAAAAAAATCTTAAAGATCAGAAGACGTATACACTACTATTTTTATTCGTATTACTATACTATTAAAGAATAAACGGCTCTAAGAATTGTGATGAATTTTTTTTTTTATTATGAAAAATCGTTTTAAATATATCATCTGTAAAAGTCATTGTGCAAAAGTCCAAAAAAAAGTCAGTTTGAAAGATAAGCTAAAAGAAACTAAAAGTACATATAAAGATGCAAAAGAAAGCTCAAGAAAGTGTGAGAAAATGAAAAAAAAAAATCGCTATGACATGGAGATTCTCGGATAATTTATGAGTAAACCAAACGCCTTTTTTGGAACGTGGTCAAAAAGGCTCAAAATAATTTCGAGATATCGTTTATAAATGTGGTCTGAGACGATGATGGATATTTATTGAATGAGGAAGATAATGTGAAAGAGCGCTGGAAGAATTATTTCAAAAGCGTTTTTGCGTGTGAGGATACATTTGCAGCTGACAATGTTATTACAACTTAATTTATGATTGATGATAAAAATGAAAATGATGTTACGATGGATGAAATTATGAAAGCACTAAAACCTGCCGGATATGATAGGGTTTCGTCAGAGATTCTAAGGGACGGCGGGGGTGTAGTGGCAAGCTTGCTGTACCAGCTCTTTAGTAAATGCTGGAAAAGTCGTAGAGTACATAATAACTGGTGCATAGTCATCATTGTACTCCTTTATAAAGGACTAGGCTCACGGCAGGTTTGCACAAATTACCGCTCCATAAGCCTCCTCTACGTCGTTGGCAAAGTGCATACGAATAGGACGTACAAGCGGGATTTCGAAAATGGATAAGGTGTATAGACCGAGTTTTTTCTCTGAGAAATATTGCAGAAAATTTTTTGCCAACGTCCAACAGGTTTTCTGTATTTTCGTAGATCTAGAAAAAGGTTATGATAGAGTGAAAAAAAATGATCTATGGAGAACTCTACCCATGCATGGTGAGAGTAACGAATTGATACAGGCACTGCGATTCCTATACGAGGGCTCGAGTGTATGTATATGTCCTGAAAAGACTGCTTGCATCAGAATAAATGAAGTATAAACAGACTGGTTTGACATCAACAGGGGTGTCGGACAGAAATGTGCAGCTTCAACGTGGAAATTCAACCTATTCATGAATAGCTGTCTATGTGACTTAAAAAGGTATTAGTGAGGACTAAGGATGGATGAGCTGTCTGTCAAATGCCTCCTATACGCCGACGACCAAGTAATCCTTGCGCTATCGGCGTGCGAGTTACAGGAGATGGTAATTGAAATGAATGATTATGTTAAGGTTGGGTTGGACAAAGGGGTATCAAAAGGTGATAATGTCGAACAAGTAAAAAAGTTTGTATACTTGTGTTGTTTGTTTACAGATGATGGTAAAAATCATAGAGGTATCGAAAGGAGATCGAATGCGGGAAATAAAGTGAATGGGGCCTTGCTTGCTATTATTAATATTAAAAAAGTCCCACGATAAGCGCGTTTAGCTATCCATAATCATAATCCATGATCCCTACGCTTATGCTTGGTAGTAAAAGCTGGTTATGGCAGAAGAAAAATAAAAGGATCAATACAGTGGAGATGCGATCGCTGCGTAGTATGTGCGGAGTGTCTCGAAAAGATGGATGTAGAAACAGGGTTGTTAGAGACCGGTGTGGTTTAAAGGTGATGTAGTGAGTAGGTTAGAAAAAGGTATTTGCGGTGGTATGGCCACCTGGAAAGGATTAATGAAAGTAGATTGACAAAACAAACCTATGGGGCAAATGTGTGCGATGGACAGGTCGGCAAGGGTCGCCCTAGAAAATTCTTAACAGACCGAATTGGTGGCATATTAAGAAAGTGCCAAATTTTAAATACCCAAAATCGAAGAGCTTGCTATGCTATGGTTTCCATAACAAATGGCACTACATAATATAAACTACAGAACGCACTATTAAAAAAGTACTTGAATGGATTTGGTGAATTTTGCAATCTATCGTATTTGTTGTTGGAAATGAACATCATCAACTTTACCGCGGATGATACAATAGTCCAACGACAAAGCCGTAAGACGCTGAGCAAAGCTCGGCTGCCGAGTACTAAATCGTTTTCAGCGCATGGGCATTGATCTGAAAATATGATAGTTATTATATTAACTTTTTTAACATATAATTCGTTTGATGTATATACATTAAACTAGTGGATCTATACTAGCACCTGTCAGTAAATATCTGACGGTTGAGAATGAACATCAAATTTAGAAAAATCTTCATGATTTATTGGTTTAATATAATGTAGTTTTTTAATGATTTTATTTATCTGCCTAAATATTTTATAACCTACTTTAATGTTAATCGATATTTCATATTGATATTAATATTAACGTTATTGACTCAACCATATTCAAGAATATAAAATAAGATAAATAAAAAATAAACAAACTGTCTTTGGCTCTAATTAGAACTACTCCAAAAATTTTACGAATTAACTATCGCCAAAAAATATGAAATGATTAAAGGGCACAAATTCAAGTTAACAAGTTTCCTATATTACCAAACCTTATAAACAAATCATATTATGTACATATGTTAGAGACAAAAGATTCCTTATTTTTTTGATTATAGTTATAATTAATATAAAGAAAATAATAATCAGAGCTAAGAAGAAAGCAAAATTAAAAACATATGTTTTGAGATAAAATTTTACTTATTCAAGGTATTTTTTCTTCTAATTCATTATAAATATTGAATGTTGTGAATCTTTTTAATGAATGATTAAATGATATAATGATATATTAAATTCAATTCCTCTAATTTTTTTCATTTACAATTTAGTTTATTTCAAGTGAGAATCGTAAGACTTAATAATTGACAGTTTTATTAAAATTTGCATTACTTTTATGGACTTTTTATAGAAATTTAGTGTATATACGTTTCTGTTTGCGTTGAATTTGTTTTTTCTTCATGTCCTGTATTAAATATGTAGGGTGATTTCATTTTAAATCAATTTTATCACGGATGACTCAGGGCAAAAGCTTTTATGATGTGGATTACTATGCCGTTATGAATATTATAGTTTCTGAAAGATATCAAACTCTGCTTATGTTACAACAATCTTAGTTTCTTTACATTCCTTTCTTAAGAATCGTTTCATATACTTTTTCACATTTGAAAACTCGAAATATGCCGAAGTTGCAAGTTCTAAAATACATAATTCCTTTCGCAACTTTTGAAACCTTACTAATCGTAGCCTTTGTAAGGTTTCTTTTGTTGACGTTTCATTTCGCGTTTCGGTTCTTCTAAACCCGTTGCCAGATCACCATTCGTGTACTCACGTCGTAAGGCCTGGTGCACTGGCAAATGACTCTGGTGAACGAGTCGCAACGGCAAGACTCGTCCTCGCAGACCGTCGGCGCCGCGCGACAGCTCGCCAGGAGCGCGACCAGCCACCACCACGCGTTCCACCTCATGGCTCTCACGTCACCATCTCAGGCCCAGCTCGCGGAACTGGGGAAATATGTTAGAATTTTAGCTGAATTATTTCTATGCGGGTCGCGCAATTTGTGTTTGATTTGTCCCTTTCAAGGATAATGGTTTGATCACACGGATGGTGATTTACATGTAGTGTTATGAACATTCAATTTCTCTCGATGAATTTTTGCACGAGCCACCTGTTAAACTAAAATAAAACGATTGTTGCATAACGTCGGCTAATAATTAAAAAAAAAAGTCTTTATATTGGTGGAGATCCTAACATAAAATAAAAGTAAAGCTATAGTACTTTCGTGTATTTTATAATGTGATGATTTGTATAGCTGGAATTGTTCTTAAAAACAAAAACTATTTCCTAATATGATTCAAACATTTAGAAACGAGTATGTGTATCATAACGTGTAGATAATATAATCATAGGTTAAAAATGTTACAAACTTGCGTCATTTATAGCAAATATAACAACTGTATATTAATTTTAATGAACGATAAAAAGCGAATAAAATAGCAATATATTGATTTTGATATTTTATTCAAATTTTTTCTATACGAAATATTCGAACAAAGAGGAAACCGCATTCGATGTCTTATAACGAATAAATAATGCCTTTGCATTCATACATTTTGATATTTTGATACATTTTGATACTGGATAATTAAAAACATACCTCGATTGTTGAATTGACGATTATCTCACTAGCGTAAAGTTTCTCTATTTTCACAACAGTATTATTTTACACGACAGAATATGTTTCAGTCGAGTTACCGTCACTAACACAATGTGCGCTGTACTAAATAAAACTGACTCACATATCGTAACGGTTTTATCGTTTTTCTTATCAGATAAGTTGTTCGTATATTTGGTTTTTAGGTGCGCGTGTGTGCTTACGTGTGCTTGATTTTAGCGAGTCTATCACTTGCATAGGACCGAAGTTTTATCAGTTACGTGTTTAATTTCCCTAAAAGGCGATGATTTATGCTTCGAAATAAATAAGCGATTTTCCCAATATAATTTTAGAAATTATCTATGGAATTAATCGTCAACGGCCCGCTTCACTGGCCATTAGGTTATGAAAGTGGACAAAAAAAGAAGGGTGAATGGTATATGGAAATTAAAATAAGTGTCATATATATATAAACATATTAAGGTAAATCCAACGTATTTAAATAAATTAAACATCTGACTTAGGTATGATTTATTAAATAATAAATTACTAATAATATATAATGTATCGAATAATGTTCTTAGGACTAAAACAATTTGATATTGATTTTAGTCTTTAATACAAATGAATCTAAATAATACTCAGATTTAGAGCTTCTTTCACCATCTACTTTTAAACTGACATTTAATACAAAGTAATTTTTAAAATAAAATTGGTGTTGTTTCCCTTTTAAAGAGTTTAAGCTTGAACAACCGTTCAAAGAGGACATGGTACGCCGATTTTATTTTAAAAGTGATTATTTGTCAGTTTAAATGGAGGATAGAAGAAGCTCAAAGTCATCAATTATTGTTTTAAAAGAATCAAACAAACTAAGTACATTTATTTAGAGAAATAAATAAGTCATTTTTAATTTCCATTAATTTACAACCAAACTCGATATC
>BGZK01004549.1:0-12892 GCA_005406025.1 Eumeta japonica | reverse complement strand
ACATTATTTCATTGAGGACTGATTTTATATGTAGCGTTCGATAATTCTCCTACTACATATGGCCCTTTATAACATCGCATTAATTGAAAAGTTAACTTATCACCTTCTAGGTACATATACCATTACCAAGTCCCTACATGAAACTCTGAACATTTTATTTCTGAAACTCAGTAGTGACGAAAAAATAATATTTCAATTAAGTGATTAGCGAAAAATTTTATAAGTTATTTGTATCCATGTCATGATAATAAAAGCCTTTGCATAAACTTTATCTAATTTAGCTTTATTCAACCAATTTCTGTGAAGTTGTAAATAGTAAATCATTTATCGCAAAATGATGTCATAAAGTTTCACTTCTTACGCGTGTACTAATACACACACATTTTTTTATTAATGACATATTCATGTTGGCGAGTTGTTTATAGGATTACATTGCCGCTGTATTATAGTATTTGAAATATTAGCCTACTTGTAACGTATACATAGTAAAGATCGCTCGTGTTTTATTTGTATGCGCTTAGTGCACGCTACGCCATGCTGGATGGGCTTATCCGCCGAGACCGGCAGCTTGACGTATTCTGAACTGAACGTCGACGTCACTGAACTGAAGGTGTACCCAGATTGGGGATTTTAACGCGAGTTACTTTACCTTGGTTATCATTTAATACGTTGAGTGTCCACGTTCCATCAATGGAACGAACACGCCACGTGAAATGAATCTGTTCACTGGTCCTAATAATTAAGAGAATAGGGAATTTTTTTTTTCACCATAATATCTATCTATGTGATAGTTTGGGTTTTTATAGTCAAGTTTGGTGTCATCGGAAAGGTTTTGACTTGAATTTGTTCCTTTTCATTATTTAATATGTTTTTAGGTGATAGTTAATTTATGATAAAATGTGTTGGGAGTAGTTCTATTTAGAGCCATAGGTAATTTTTTTTATTTATTTTATTTTGCATATATGATAGTGATCGAGTGAAATTTCGATTAATGGTATCATATCAAGTTATAAAAATATGTAAACAAATTAAACCGTTACAAAATAATAAATTACAGAATCGAAATTAAGAATTTCTTTAATTTTCATTTTAATTCTCGACATTCACACAGTGCCTGCTGGTCGTTAAGGTCACGCAGCCACGGTCGGTGGTGATCCATAAGGCTTCTAACCCGCTGTACTAACTCAAGCCGCATAGCGAATCAGCTACTTATTCATATGTATTTTAGCTGTTCCTAGCTGATCATACCTCAAAGAATGTGGGGGTTCATGACGTAGCGACCGTCGTACCGTCGACGGGCGACGACCCCGCGTCACGTCACCACGGCCGCTGGTTTGGCGTCATAGTCGACTACCAGTTCCACGGGATCTCCTTTCTTCGATCTGACTACCAGCGGCGATCTGTACAGCACTACAGGTCGATCTAGAATTGATAGAGGAAGGTTTATTAATTTCAGTTATTGAAAGTTATATGGTTATTAAACTTTAGATATTAATAGAGTAAAGCTTTGTTTCGAACTTGTCGCGTTCGTCGAAATACATGCGTGATTCTCAATAATGATATGGACACCAATGATAAATTTATGATTACTGCCTCAAAAACGATGAAATATTAAGATTTTGATACTATATGTTTTGAAATTGCGACAGTTTCTCGCATTGCTCGACATAAAGCACGACGCGTTGGTTGTAAGGTGCCACCTTAACGAAAATGTTAACAACAAACAAATGTAAAGTGACAAAGTTGTATCACAACAAAGTTGTAACTTTCTTGACAAAGTTATAACTTTGAATATAAATGTATACAGTTCCATCTCAATGTGAACTGTTCAAATAAGAACCTACAGCCGTGTTCATTGTACTTGATTTTCGTTTGGAAATAGATGCTACGAAAATTTAGATAAAACAAATGAAGTTTGGTAATTTTTGAAAGTAATAAAATGTTTGTGTATAACTATTAAGACTTACGTTAGCGTAATAGGCATAGATGTATCAAAAGATCAATAGATCAATGATCGTAGGCCATAATTATCGTAAAATGCGCTATTTAAAACCAATTTCAAACTTGTTACATTTGACAACAAATTTTTATTCAATGCTATTATTCGACATTCTAGCTCCAGTCAATATTTGTACTTTCCACATTTATTGTAACTCCTATTTCGTAGGGAGTATTAAATTGACTCTTATTGGTACTTAGATTAAAGCCTAGCATTTTATTCTGAATGTCCCGTCATTAATTCTGAATTGTAATCTAAAAGTCTCACATAAAGATCAAACGTAGTTAAACAGTATCACGTATGTAATTATCTACAACTTCTAAACAAATTAATATCATAAAGCTCGTCATTAAAAACGTCCTGTCGTTTAAAATCAAAAATGTGGGTAGGAAAATTTGAAAAAATCTCTACTAAGAGTCTAATCATAAAAGATTCCTAATCGTAAAATATATGTAATATAATACACAACTCACATTGAACGATGACTTCGAAAGTGTGTATATGCGATTCCGTCACACAGATGTATTTACCAGATTGAGGGATTTGAATGTTTCGAATCTCAGGAAGCGTTCTGTATGGTGAGGTTTCTTGAAATGCTGCACCAGGCGGCACGAACATCCTAACACTAGAGCTGATTCTGCAACAACCATCCAGGTTTGGTTTCACAATCTCCGTACATATTAGCTCTAGAACTTCGCTACAGAAGTACGTTAATTAAAAGACAGTTCTGGGCTGATAACGTACGTGAAGTTCCGTTGTAAAAACAACCGACGAGATTGATAGTTGTCCCTAGAGTTGTTAAAGTCAAAGAAATCCATTACGAATTTACGCTAGTTTTGATCAGTGCAATTTATGTTTGGGCCTTTTGGTATATTTTCGTTACCAATTTTACAGTGAATTGTAGGTGTGTTGAAATAAATTTAAAGGATTTATCATAAAATTTGTCTACTTACGGACAGTTTATAGTTACGTCTTTGTTTCTTCGACGGTATTATATCGTGAGTCGACTCAATAACGTAAGAATCTGAAATAACATTTTATTAAACATAGATATCGTTTTAATAAACACATTCTATCACCTTGTATTAAATATAATTGTCGATTTAATGTATATATGTTCTATATAAATATGTCAACTCGCTTCCATTTCGACCAGCACAAATACTTCCACCGAGCCGCGTTCGTTTGTGACAATGCACGCGTACTCACCAGCTAGGATCTCAGATGCCACAAAGCTGTCAATAAAATATTTGTGTATGAGAATACATTATATACTTCATTATTACGCCTTCTGTCGCTCGTGTAGACACATAATTCATTATTTAATGTTTAAGTCGGCGATCGCTCTACCTCATATTCCGATTTCGACTCCACTTTCGATTCTATTCCCACCACCGGCCTCGTTCTCAGTTTCCATTCTGGTATTTTTCCTGATTTCGGTCCCGGTCTCGTAAAATTTTTGCTCAATACACCGAGTGTTTCCGCTCCACCGACGGCTCCTAAATGACAGCGAATACAGACGGCGAATTAATTCTAATCTTTAGAAGACTAATTATGTTATTTGCTTTCGGAAACTAAAAAAAGTTTCAAAACCGCATCATCAAGCAATAATTAATTAATGTTTCGCCATACAAATTCTGCCACATCCCTTCACGTTTTAGGATGTGAATTTTCAAAATAATTAAACAGATGCTATTTATTGTAAAATTCAAAGTGCGAAGCATTTGAAAGTGCTTATGAAACTTTTGTGCCTCTAGTGAACGAATCTTACAGCCGCTATACTCTCCTTACTTCACAGAAATGAGAAAATTTGTATAGAATGTTACAAATAATTTAATGAAGATTAATTCAATCAGCTTTAAAAAAATATTAAGTGTAATCTAAATAAAATATTTAAAAAATCATTAAAATAGTTTAGAAAGTTTTTCGTTAATCAACTATGAAATATTTGTAAAAACACGATCACTTGTGGAAAAAACACTTAATGTAGTCTTTTTATTAGGGTCAGCATAAAACCAAGTAGTTTCCTATTAAAATGGCTATCTAATTCGGTGTCGTTAAATTATAAGTATTATAAAATATAATTTTTAGATGAAATTATGCTTCGTAATATGAATATGTGGCGACCTCTAGTGGTAAATAAATATATTACTTCGTTTCGAAAAGATGGGGTTCTAATAATTACAATAATATTGATAGTTAAAGAAAACGATAATATTGTAAGTTAAGAAAAACTTATTATTAATTTAAAGTGAAATCTTTTTTCCACCCTCAGAATGCGAATTCAAAAAATCTCAAGTTAGTACGAGAGGGATTTTTTAGTGCACTCTTAGGCTACAAGAAATATTCTAATACATTTCAAAGGCCTTCCGTTTTTAGGCTGTGCCTTGTCTGTCAGTCGTTTAATCCAGGCACAGTACTATTATAAATGATATTTTAAATAACTGTATTATATTCAATTTTATAGAATACGCATTTATTGCTAATCGAATAAATTATGAAGTATCAATTGCAAACGATCAGCTACCTAAAACCGTGAAATATATTTAATCGTGTAAGTGATAATCTTTGTTTGGTTTGAAGTTTATTGATTTCATAGAGGCATCGTTACTTACGTCAAGGTGTTCTCGGGTGTATTCTGTAATTTCCTCCAATCACAGGGTTACCATTAAACTCCAGCTCACGTCAGCTTTAGGGCTAGATCTATATTCGACTGTTGGGTCACCCTTTCGCTCGGCTTGACCCTAATCAGCCTAGGTGGAGCCGCTGTGACGCGTGGACGGTCTAATGCAGTAATAAATATTTGCACAGATTAAAACAATAGTACGGTGCATTGATTACATAGTACATTTTCTTTTAACTTATTATGGCTTACAATGAATTTTTAGTTCCATAGCGTGTGGTCAGATCTTTCGCCTGGTCTGCAAACGTAGGTTTACTATGACCGCTTACGGCGGATGGTATTTGTAACGTTGTAGTGGTTTCTGAAAGGACTGCCACCGATTTTGTTTCTTCAGATATAAACTCCAGGATGTATTGTAATCTAGTGCATTACTGAAACCACAAAGTGACGATTAATAAAATAATTATATCAATATGGTTATCTGTTCCACAAATATTATATAGGAGTTAAGTATCTATATTTTGACAAAATTAACTATTAACCATGACAACACTGTTAAAATATGAATAACTCATAGTAGTACTGTGAAGCTTTGCCTGCTTTATTTGTAATATTTTATGCACTGCCGTTTGTTTGCATAATAAATTCATTCATACAGTGTGACACACATGAGGTAGTCCTAACACGCGTTAAAAGAAAAATGAATTACTAAACTAAAACTTCATACAAATGGGACCATAAAAAATTAAAATAACATTCATAGTAAACACGATTAAACATTATCCATCGTTTACTATCAATGTTTCTTTAATGAAATATCATTAAAATAATATTGTTCATTTTGGTACTGCGCAAAGCGTTTTCTACAATAAATGACTTTGTCAAAATATACAAATTTTATAAGGTTATGACATAGACAATTGTGTGTCGATCTGTTTTAATATGAGTCTGCAAATATTGAGACTCACAGACTGAATCATGACATTCTTTTCACGGCTAACTTCATTGTTTTAAGCTCTTCTAACGTGTTGTACATGCTATCGAATTTAATCTTGCTTGCCTAGAAAAGATTCTATAATTATGTTAGAGCATAAAGAAAATGTACTCACGGACATGTCAATGTCACGGGTGACCCTTCTTCTGGGAATAAATTTTTGATTCGCCTGCAATTCCAGTGGAATCTGAAACGGAAATCAAGTTTTAGGAAGTGGTTATCAACCAATACTTGGTAATTATTTATTTGCAGTTAAGGAGACTTGGACCAATGAACAATGTACTCTTTAGGGCATATAGCAGCTTTACGATTAGACTTTAAGTTCATTGCTCCATCAGCCTGAATTGGAACTAGGTGAGAAGGCGATATTGTCATACAAAATTAACGCTTTAATCTCTCAGACATTTTTTATAAAGTGTTTCGAGGATAGGCTACGATCAAGATAAATTATTACTTAGCAGCGAAGAAGGTGGTACAGTGGTCCTAAAAGTTGTGTCCATTTTAAATTAGTTTGCAATTATATCATCGATTCAAAATTCGTAATTGAGTAACGACAAGGGGCTGGCATCTGTTATTAAAGTCAAGCAGGTCACTTCATATCTGAGAATTGGACGTGGCTCAAGCACAAGATATGAAACGTCAGTCGCACGTTAGGTAAACGTCTGGTTAGGTTGGGATCTTATGAGTTCTCCACTCTATAAAAAAGACTTTAAGGTTAATAAGATTAGTTAAGCACGCCTTCAACCTAAGCCCTCCTGCCCCCTGCCACCGCGCTGAACCAATACCGAGGTTCGACAAAACACCGACATTCATTTGAGCTGATGCTCGTGTCCCTTCAATGAAAGTCTCAAAGGTTGTTTAGAAAAATACCACAATAATACCTTGTATGAGGATTTCGACAAGTATTTTAACGGAGCCATAGCAGCTTGTGATTGTGCACTCGCAAACGCCACCTTCGGCTTGTGGGACCACATAACTGAAAAGTAGTTGTATTTCAATGAGTCGTATACAATTGTATTTTATAAAGAAATTATTATTACAAACAAAAAGTTTATACATAGATCTGTTAGTGTCAAACAGTTTGAGTAACTGTAGTTAACGAGCAATAGATTCAATTACCAATATTTAAAGTCAATTTTAACTAAATAATAATATTTAATAAATAATTATCTAAATACTGTTACGAAATAACCCTATCGAGAGTTCGAGGATTGAGACAGGATTAAAAGAAAAAGTGCAAAAAGTAGAAGGTATATATCAAGCAACACCTTAATAAAACAACTTACTAAACAACTATTTTAATAATTCTAGTTGATCAACACACGATTTCCGATATACGTTCTTCTCGCAACTAATTTAATACTTTTAGTTATTATAGATAATTTATAGCCTTGCCTGAATTCTGAAAATGTAAATAAGGCTATAGATTATATATGAAACAACTCATAAACGTATTTGATATAAACAAACAAGATTTGCAGCAATTCGGGATACTTTAACAAATGCGTTTGAAATGTAAACAACGTAGACGAAGGAGAATTGTTTACATTTTAAAAAGTGAAATATGGGGTACTACTCTTAAATATTTTTTGGGCAATTATTCTATACTTTTACCTATTTAGTTTAGATTAGTTTTATAAGAGTAAAATTCAATCTGGCTGTAGTTTGTCATAGAAAACATAATATTATAAACTAACATGTTCACGTGATTTCTGTGCACGCCAGGTCTTTATTATCTATTATTAACTATTATTATTTTGAAGTTATACTCATATGAACTTATTTTGGCTCAATCCTTTCAAATTTGCATGAACGTCATCAATACGTCATCGTTTCGTCATCACCTGTCGAAAGCTCAAGGAAATGACACGTCAACTGGCGTATGTCGAGTCATTTCCTTGCCGATTTTACATAAAATAAGATAAGACTATGCAAAGACAGAGAAAAAGAAGTATATTGTTTAATTTATATCGAACTTGTTATACTTCAGCTTTTCCTGCGTTAGGTTGAAAGTCAGACGATCAAGTACCCTAAAATTCGGCATGTATGGCATGATTTGTATCACGGGGAGATGCGCGAGTATTTTAAAACAATTTTTGCTTTTGACTTCCATTGTTGGACATATTACAAATTTCTAATTTTATTAATCGATTATTGTTTATTGCTACTAATATTGTCAAGAGGAGATCGAGCGCATGGAAACTGGTTTTTCTTACATTATTAGTATATAAAATCATAATGATGTTGCTGGAAAATTTTATTATTTACTTCAAGCCTTATACTTGTTGAGTTATTTAACATCACAAAACAAGGGAAGATTGTCTGTTAAAGATACTCCTTCGTATCCGAATAAAAATACTTTGAAGTGGTATGTATGATTGTGAATTCAAATGTTGCGATCTGGTGTGAAAATTATTAAAATGAAATTTAAATTAGATTTTCTTACCTTCTGGCTATTGGAACTTGGGTTGGGTCAACAGAAATTGCTATTGGATTTTTAGGAATGCCTGTAGAAAAATGGAGTCTAGTTAAACAGTTTTTATTCGTATAGTATTCCATGAAAGTTTAAATATTTTCATATATTACTACGATATACATTCAAAATATACCGTGAAGGATATAAACAAAGAGTAAAACCTCTAGCAGAGTATGTCTTATTTGTTTTAATTAAACGGTATTAAGTATCATAGCAATATTTTAAATTAAAAAATATAATTAAAGGTATAAAGGACATCTGATTAGAATAATTCCTTTCGCTTTGTATATTATGCATTGAATATCAGACACAATGAGTATAACAACGTTTCAGAGTAATTAAATGAAAAAATTAAATTAATGAATGGTAATAAAATTATAATCAAATATATTTTTTAGTTATGGAAATAAAAGCTTACATTATTATTTATTATTAAAGAAATATATAGGTTTCATTTAATCTTTAAAAAAAATTCATTTATTATATTATAAAATTTTAGATTCTAAATTATACAAAAACAGAAACAATGGAATAAATTTACGTTTGAGATATTATAATATTATTTTTGATTTAATTTAATTAATTAAATCAAAACTAATATTATAATAAAACAATATATCATTAACACCGTTATGAAAGCATTAAAGCGCCATCTATTTACTTTATTAAAGACTTTGTGAGTTCGTCAATCTGCATAATTCTGTAATTTATGAAATTGATGGTAGACTACCATCAACTCCTACCGTGTTACTTCGTTCCAAAATTAAGTAAATCTTCTCACCTCCAGGCCCTTGGCGTTCGTATAAACTCCAGGGAATTGCTATCTGATGTTATGGATTTCCTGTAAGCAAAATAGTTCAGGTTAAGCAGATTTTTCCTGCCTACTCAGTTTCATGGATGTTTTAAATATCTATCTTATATCAGATACCTAGACCATACTACAAACCGTATAATAATTTCGAATTTTCTATCTGTTTAATAATATAGGAATTTTGTAGTAATGTATATTATTAAATAAATACTAAATTCAAAATTATTATATATATATCTAAAGGTGGACAGTAATTATTTTAATAGATAACTAGCTTTTTCGTGCCCACTTCGTTTTAGCGTAAATTGAAGTTTAGCAATGATTCTTTCCAATACCAGTCGCGTTATTTATCGCAATGCATTCTTGATGGTACCTCCCTTGAATATTACTTCTATTATACTGGTAGTTACACATTTTTTTTATAAAAGCATCCTATATCAAATTTTAGAAGGCATTTTATTTATTCAAAGAATTTGGTCACGATCCGTTACGTGGGTCGTTTCAGAAATAGCCGGACAAGCAAATAGATAGACACGCATCGTTATTTCTGTGTATGTATTATTATAGACTATCATAATAACACAATTGTCGTCAAGCATAAATTGTATCTTGTATTTATGTAATAATAGAATCTGATGGAGTAATTTTCTTTCAAATTTGTTTATACAAGCAATCCCTGACATTCTTACTGGAAAAATTGTCGAGAGGAATCTGCTGATTGTGTCCGGTGATAATCCTCCCGTTGAAGGTCCACGTCGCGACTGGGCGGCTGGCTGGCGGCATACTCAACCGACAGGGTTATCCATTCACCGCGGCTCGCTTTGATGACTGACGACGGCCTCTTTATCACCTCTGGGGAATCTGCAAGTTGGAAGGTGGTGCTTTTATGTTTTATTCTATTAAATGAGCAATTGTAATATATCAACGAATATAAGGAACTTTACCCTAGAAAGTTATCATATTGTCACGTAAACTGGTAATATGCTGAAAAAGGCTTGATTGTAAAAAGTAGACTGACAAAACAAATCCATAGAGCGATTGCGTGCGATGAAAAGGTCGGTAAGGGCACCTAGAAAAATCCTATGCAGACCGTATTGGTCGCATATTAAATTTTAAGCACCGAAATCGATGAGCTTGCATAAAAAGATTGATGGATGTCAACCAAGCAAGAGAGATGTACAAAGATCGTCCTATGTAGAAATCTATAGTCTCTGCATACGTTTTGGGAAACAGGCGTGAGTTTATTATTATTATTATAATATAATAGGATCAAAAGTGGATAATTGAACATTCATCATTAATAGAAACATATTATTTGTATCCACATTAATCAATGCAATTCATCATTGCAATCCATAACGACAAAGACGAATTAGTATTAAATAATATTCGTTTTGAGTTTCATGAAAATAATGATGAACGAACCATGAAATGCAAAATCCACTGATAGAATTAATTTTGCCAATGCTGAAATTTTCGCTTTCTACCACAAAGATGTGTTGTAACCGTCTATTGAAAACAATCTGATGAATATTTTTGTTTTTTGAACGCCTTAGTTGTTTTATATAAAACTTTGAAGTCGAAACATTCTTAGAGTCGTTATCTTTATTTTGTAGATTTAGTAATCGATATGATACTGGCGTACTGAATTGCTTGTGTCTCAAGCATTATGATCAGACAATAACATTATATTTATTTGATAAAACTGTAAAATTACATTTTGTAAGTAATAAAAAGCTATAGTGACAAAACAAGTATTGAAACAATATTTTAATATCGTACCGATAAGATAGTCAAATATTGAAAATGATCTTCACGTTTTAGAAGTGATTCTGATATTTAATCTGTTCTTCCGTTATTGCAAGGCAACTCTATATATATTACACAATCCTTTATTTATTAAAAAGAAAACTTTTAACATAATTTACTTGAATAAACAACAAAATACTTACGCCAAATTTCCAATTCAAAATGCTTATAATTCATTCCGTTCATTTGACAAGTGTAAGTTCCAGTATGGGTGCGATTCACATTAAATATTTGTAGAAATGGATCGGTTTCATCGAGCGACACATGAGAATTGCTACCTTTGGGTGTAAAATCCACGAAGTTCTAGAATCCACATATTCGGGTAACCTAGACATTATTAATTTTTTTTTTAATATTCTAACAAAACAAGTTTTCAATTTTAAAATAAAATTAAATCAAATATATTTAGCGTTACACGTTTATGGAAAACATGCGGAATCTTTCGTGTTCAAATCGAAGCTACAATTGAAATTCAAACACTATTTGCTTTTCATTTCATATAAAAATATTTTTGTTAGTAAAAGTCAATTTAAAACTTTCGTCCAAGTCTCAATGTGCTGAAATCATGGATGCTGCAGCGACCTGTAAGACGTCAAAGTCCACGTGGATGATTGCAGGAATTTTGTATTCTTTTCACTCCCAAAAGTTATTACATAGAAAAAGTATTTTAGTCGTATGATAATGCAACGAATCCATTCACAATTAAAAAAATACGTGCACGAATATTGAAGAAAACGGAAGCTTCAATTTTTACAAGGCATCCATGGTATTGGAATTCAATTCAACTAATACGGTGTTGGAACTTTCAGATTTTTGTGAAATTCTGTATAGGAGAAAATGGTTTCTTGTAATACGATGTCCACGAATCGAGCGAACTGTGTCTAAAACTGAATCGATTGTTTGAGTTGAAACACTTACGGGCATATCAACTTCAACGTGTCGCCTTCTTCAACGACAGAATTTTCTATTCTCCGTTTCTGAATGCAAATCCTGAAAATTTTGCTATATTTGTGTGATTGAAATCTTCTGAGATATGTCAGGTTACATAAATGTTCCTACAATACTTGCCTTGTACTTCAACTTGGACAACTACTTTCTCTGATCCAAACTCATTTGTTATAATGCACTCATATTTACCGCCATTCTTAGAGGAAGCTACAAAACTAAAATAAAAATATTTGTAAATGTATCATTACATAGTCCAAAATATTTTATACTTTTTCATGGCAATGATTATATATTTTATAATTTTCATGATTTCTTCCGTATTCAAATTTGTACTTAAAATCGATAGAAGTGAGAAATTATTTTTTAAACAAATCATTGAGTTTCAAAGATTTTTATAACAAATCTAGCCTTTTACCAAACAGTGTTATTTTTATAGAAATTGTTTTATTGTATCACAGCTTCTTAAAACAAGAAGGTGACGCCTGTACTAATTAATAATTTTGCAGCATATAATTGAATTATTCAACGCTATAGTTAATTATTCAAATAATATGAATAGCTTTAATTTATTTATTCTACAAGTGGAATTATTTTAATAACTAGCGAATTTACGTTTGCTTTTTAATTGCAATTAACTTTCTTAGACTAAATTGCATCAAACAATGTTAACAATAACTATTAAATAGATGTTTAAACTTTTTTCATACAAAATACTTATTAGTTTTACATTAATGACCTTTACATTTTACATTAGTTGGTGAAATTGGATCTTAGTCACATAATCTTACGTTAAGGTATTATCAGGGTAGACGTCGTAATTATCACCAGTAACGCTATTGTCATCGAAGATCCATCTTACAGAAGCTTTGGGATTCGCTTCGTAATTTACTCTCAAAACCACCGATTCTCCCATTTTGACGTTTACTATCGACTGTGGACTCTTCAAGATCTTCGGTTTGTCTAAAATAATTACAGATTAATTAGAGGGCATTACTAAAGTCTCTTCGATGCGATTAGTTGTCAAGTTAATCGTACTTGTTTCAAATAAGACCACTGTAGTATGTTTTTAGAGTTTTAGAGCATACTTTTAAATGTACATTTGAAGGATCTTATCGCATTATTGATACTTACGACCGACGTTAACTAAGGTCTTTATGGTGAGGTGTTCCTTCTATTCTACAAGAATATATCCCTCTGTGTTCACTATTAACCTTTCGATATTGCTAATGTAT
>BGZK01004548.1:0-12894 GCA_005406025.1 Eumeta japonica | reverse complement strand
GTGCACAGGCACATACACACATACTTATGCATGTATATTTTTTTCAATTTGATATGGCAACCAAAATAAAATATTAACAGACTTAAATGTTTGTTCTTTAAAAAATAACAAAAGAACAAAATTTTTAAATTTGTTTTTATATTAAATGTAGGTATTTAAGCGAACAATCGAAAAGGCTTCGAATTAGAGGAACTAACTGTTAAGCAATTATATTTTTCGATATTTTAGTAACAATTTAATGTTATCGTTAAAAATTTTTGTACCTATAATGTTTTCGTTTTAATAAAAAAATATGTGCATATGTATCCATGTAACAATTCTTTTCCTTTTGTTTTTAAGCCCCAAATAGCATTCTCTTCAATGTCTAGTTTAGGGCAGACAAAGAAAAAAACAGAAAACGAAATATCTTCATATGTATGTATATAACTTCCAATAATTGGTATGTATGTACAAACATATGTATAAGCCATTTTTTAAATTATTATCATTACCACCACTATAAGTATTTATAATCACAAATTCTCCGGAAAAAATATAGAAATAAAACAATAGGTACTTACATTTAATAATGACTTGTCGGTTTGTATTGACGTGTTACGGTAATTTGCTCTACTGGCTCAGATTTAATATGCTGCAACATTGAGGCATTATTTGCGTATGTGGACGATGCAGAGGAGTAGTCTGTGCTTGCTGAGCATGATGATAATAATGTTGATGTTGCTGATGATGCGGATGATGATGCAGAGACGCTTGCGATGACTGTTTGGCGCGAATGAAGTGGTTGCTGGGCATGATGATGGGATGCGCAGCATGAGCTGCTGAATGGTGTGCTGCGAAAGATGATGGTGAAGATCCTGCTGCTAAAATATGTCGCTGATTTTGTTGTGCATATAAAGAGCTATGTGAATACGCATCAAATCCTGTACGTCCACTTGAACTTCCACTCGATATCATAGAGGTGTTGAAAGTGCAGAGGATGCTGCATCATGTTGTGTATACTGTTGTGATTGTGGTTGTGTTAACATTTCTGTCATACATATCTGTTACGAGCAACATAAGTGCTACCACTGGTAGCACTATTTGCATTGACAACAAACACCCACCCGTAGAAGATAAAGCAGAAGAATAATGGTGTGAAGAGGATGATGTTGCTGGCGGCTGTTATGCGCTGTAGCACCTACTGTTGATGAATTATGTGCTGAGCTAGTTACACTAACCCACTGCCCGCACTGTACTTCCATCACACTACTACCAACAGCACCGGTACCTACAACTCCTCCAGTTGCTGACATACCAGCATAACCACTTGTAAACATGTGTGGTGACATTGTGTGATGGTGTGGTTGTTGGTGCTGTTGTGCATGATGATGGGAAGATGTTGGGGATGCTGAATATGGCGCGAACCTTTAAATGAAGTCCATGTTGATAATGTTGCTGCGTATACCACTGTTGATGCTGCTGTTGTGCAGGCAATGGGGTGGCCATGATGCTGAGCTTGTTGCTGTTGTTGAGGTGTTGATAGGGAGCATGGATGTGATAATGTTTACGCTTGATTATTTTGAGACATTTTGTAAACATTAAGTACAACAATAACTTATCCACACATATATTATATGCATACGCACACTCACTCAATAAAAAGGAAACCAAAGAAAAAAAACAACAAACCGGCAAAATAAAATCAAAACACACCGCTTTTCGTTTGATGTTGTTGTTGTTGCCTCTGTGTTTATTTATTTACGAAATGAAAACAAACACAACACTCTCACTATTTTATCGCTCTTTTATTTTCATTGCATTTTTCTCTCCTTATTTATTTGCACTCTCTTTATATACCATTTTTTGCTTTATGTATTCATTTTTTTTCTCCTTTAACTTTTTGAAAATTTTTTCTTCGTTCGTGTTAAGCTTTGTAATCTGACTCCCAATTAGAAAATTTTTTTCACTTTTGCATTTTCCATTTAAAATCTTACATTTTTTTATAATTTTCTTTAAGATTATTAATATTTAGTGGTTGTAAACAATAACTAAGTTAGTTTTAGGCGTTTTTATGGTTTATTTTGATATAATTAAAAAGAAAAAACCATGTAAAAACAATCGCGGATCTACCGTACACGAAAAATTCAACCACTCGCTTTGGTGTCACTTTGACAACTGCTTAAAGAAGTACATGTGCTGGTAGTGAATGAGTCGTATTTTCTGCAATTGAATGCAACGAATGAGACAAAAAGTACCAAAGGAAAATCATATTTGCATACGAATGTACATATATATATATATATATATTTATATAATAAATATGAAAATGTTTTGGAAGTAAAATTCAGAATTGCAATTGTAGAAACTTGTAGTAGTACCTACCCAAAAACAGAAAAATGATTTGCTCGGTAATTTATGTACATACATATGTATATGCATCTTTTTTACTATATGACATTTCAATAAAAAATACAATGAGTGCTTAGAATTGTCTAAAGCCCTATGTTATGTTATAAATGTATACATGTATTGCTAAGCGGGAGTTAAATTGTACCTTAAAGCTCGTCACTTATTGCATGTTTATTATTTTACGTTCAGTCATTTCGAGAACTTTTTCACTAAAAAGATAACAGTCGTTGTTAACACTGTGGAATAGATTTCTTCCTACATTTTTTTAATAAAAAATATGTTAAAAAAGTTAAAAATTTGTTTGAGCAAATTTTGATGGATTTAAAAAAATATTAGTTTTAAAAAATTTTACCAATAAAAAAACATTTTTAAAGACTGCTGTTCAAAATTATAGAAACACAATTGTTTTTTATTCAATATTTTATTATATACATAAGTAAATACTTAAAATTAGAAATGCTTATATCTTCTGCAGCGTTTTGAAGCCTTTTTAATTTTACTTAATTAAAGCAAATGTTGTTTATGTAACTTTTGGTCCTCTTTCAATAGTTCTCATTTTCAGTGTTTCTTTAAGTTCAAATTCGTCGTTTAGGTATAACTCTTCAGCTTTTTCATCAAGTACTTTTCTTAACTCTCGTTTTACTTCTGATACCCTGCTAGAATTTTTTGCCGATATTGGTATTATCCGTTCAAATTTCAATATTTTATCCGGCCTTATCTCACTAGGGCATTCACTTAATTTATTTTCAAGATTTTCAATGAACATTTTATTATTTTTCAAAATGTCTGCAGCTCCACTAACGTCCATTTTGTTTAACAGTAAAACACAAGGTTTTCCAATAAGGAAGGATCGTACAATTCCAATTCTTTGTTCAAGGCGAATATATTTTCTAGGCAATCACGCTTCTCATGTTGGGGACTTAGCTGAAAACCGAAAATATCAACCATAAAAAGTAGCAGGCGAGTGCGCTCTACGTGTTTAAGAAATTTATGGCCCATGCCAAAATTAGCATGAGCTCCTTCAATTAAACCAGGAAGATCAGCTATAGTAATAGAGCGCAAGTCTGAGTAATTAACAGTACCAATTTGCGGTCTGATTGTAGTAACTGAAAAAAAACAATACAAACTAATTGATATATATACATATCTATTTACTTAAAAGTAAGTTATGTACATAAGTACTTAATTAATATTAAATCACTCAGAAAACTAACTTACATGGATATGAAGCAATTTTGGGCTTAGCGTTTGAAATTGCTTTTAAGAATGTACTTTTCCCGGCATTAGGAAAGCCAACAAGACCAACATCGGCAATTAGTTTCAAGTCCAAGTTTATTACTTTGTGTTCACCTTTCTTGCCCAAAAAATTTGTACCCGAACAACCACCTATACCACCACCGGCCGCTATACATGAAGAATCGGGTTCATTCAGATCTGCTATCAGTTTTCCCGATTCATCGTAAATTTGCACACCTACTGGCACTTCTATTTTCTCATCTAAGCCTCGCCGGCCTAAAATACGAATTTTACTGCTATCCTCACCACTTGAAGCAGCTACCTTATTCTCCTTATACTTTTTTCTACAGTTCTCAGATTTACACCATCTTTAGCTACCAAGTAGACACATCCACCCTGACCTCCAATACCACCATATTTAGGAACACCATTTCCTCCATGGCCTCCTTTACGGTAAGACGTAGAGAATCCAAAATACATTTCCACCACTCATCCGGGATCTAGGTGGCTAGGAATATAAAAACTAAATTACGAATTTACTTTAGCGACTGATTTTCTTACTCTTTTGCAGTTTTCATTAATATATTAAATAATTTGACCATTTTAAATGCATTTATATTGCATCAAATATGAAATCTAATAAAAGGCATGAGCAGTTTATCAGTTGTAAACAATGCACAGATGTTTTCCTTCTTTGCCATTTTTCGACTTGCTGCCAGACCTTATTATAAAGAGTAGGTTTATAATTTAGTGTCAAACTTAATAGATCCTTATAAACCCTACCATTACCTAAAAAAATATATCGTAATTTTTTTAACGGGAGAAAATAAAGTGAATGTAAAAATATATCAATTGTATCATAATCAACTTTTTATTTTCAAAATGTAAGGCTCGATAAACTGGCATCACTTTATTTTATTTAATGTGTTGCTGGTCACCCTGTTTTCTGATTTTTCATGCTCTCCAAATTTGTTTTCATTTCAGTTGCACGTGTTGCAGTTGAATATAAGTATTTAGCTAAAGGTGCAATTTATACATCTTCTACAAGAAAAAATGGAACCTGGAATCTGTTATATAAAGCCTCAGTAAGAATCTCAAAGAAATATTCGTTTGTTGATATATGTATCAGTTATTTGTTTTAGATATTTAGTAGAAGATAAGAAAAATGCGGCTGTCGACCATAATGATGAGCACAAGAGAAAACATTCAGAAGAAGATTCCCCATCGAAGCAACAAATGTTGATAAAAATTCTAATGGGATAAAATTTCACAAGTTAAATAAAAGGATAGGAAAAGGGACAGAACAAGGTGCGTAAATAACAAAAAATGGTTAGGTTAGTCTGAGCCGGTCTCTGTGAAAGTTTTTTTTAGAAGCCCGTAATAAGTTGTCAAAATTTAGGCAGCGTATATAATTCGTTTATTAATCATTTTCTGTTAAAGGCGTTGAATTTTTAGCATTTCGCGTTTTTTGAGTACCTATGAATATATTTTCTTAAAAATTATTTTTTAAATTATGTACCTACTAAGTAATATAAGCAAAGAAATAAGCATTTCTGTGTGATAGATATAGGTATTTTATTTTTTATTTATTTATATACATATACTTTACAAAGTAAATTTGCAAAGTATATGTGCACAATATGAGCGGGTAACGGAGATCATATGTCCAAGATAAATAGAATATTTGTAGATTCCTGTGACTAACTGTACACGATCTATGCTTTTACATAGAAGTGTCAGCAACGTGGTTGACAACGAAATTCCTGAAAATAACCACTAACGATACAGTTAATTGAGGCAGATCAATCAACCATGGCGAGTAAAGGCCAAACAACTAAAACCCTGATCGCACTTTAGTTACGATGACGCGTGAGCTCTTGCAGCCCAGAGCTGCTTTACGAATGTAATAGGTACATATATATTTTTAAAGGATTTTGTTGTTCGCGAATGAATTAATTCAACTGAATGATTCTTTCAAGTGAAAGAATTCAGTAATTCTCTGAAATATCTTTCACTATACACATATGTAGGTAGGTATTTGTTGTGATTATTTATTTTAAAACAACTTTTCTGTATTGCTTTTAAAATGTGTTTTAAATGTTTTTAAATTCTCATTATTTCAATTGAAATAATAGAATATGAAGTAAATGTTTGAACATTTTTTCAAGAAGGTTTCGAGTCTACTGAAGAGCTGAGTAGCATCAGCGAAATGTCGGCGGTATATAGGCATGCTGAAAGATAGGCAAAACAACTAAAAGATCTTTGATAAATTTTAAATAAAATTGCTTAATAGCGAATAAATAAATCATTTTGAATTATTGGATTACATTTTTATTTTTATTTAATTAATCTTGCTTATTATTTATTGATAAGAACAATTTCCTTAAAAACGAAAATTTAAATGCATCAATAGCCGATAGTCCTGGTAGCCAGTGCTTTCTACATATATTATAATTATATTCATATAATTTTAATATTAAGTAAATAAATAAATAATAAATGCATCAAAACAAAAGTTTCAGTAGAAATTCCCAAAAAGGAGTTCATTGATAACAAACACTTTCTACGGAAAATTAAATTTCAACTTTTTTCAATTAGAATCGTCCTGTATACAAAGAAGACCGCACGCTTCACCTTTGTAATTCGCTTATTAATGGCCCAACGGAAACAAAATGTCTGTTAGAAAACTGTCGTTATGTTCATGATTTGGGACAATATATGGCTGAAAAGCCTAAAGATCTTGCTGACAAATGCCCTGTATTTAGCTCAAAAGGATTTTGTCCACGTGGTGTAACTTGTCGCTTCGCTAATTGTCATCTAGATGCTGAAGGGCGTAACATAAAAAGCCCTCAATATAAAGAAAGTGCGGCAGCAACAACATGCAATGGCATCACATCAGACCTACAAATACAATTACGAAAACGGAATTATGATTTTTCGAAAAGCAAAGAAGCTGTTAAACAAGCCGAAAAACTGCGGGAAGAGAAGAAAACTCAGTTTAAAGAAGAAAAAGCTATAGGATCTTGTGTAAACGATGATGATAATAAAGGAAGAGATGCAAAGGTCAATAAACCTATAGATTTTGCCAATAAATTAGTTTTATCGCCTTTAACGACAGTGGGAAATTTACCATTTCGTCGTATTTGCAAAGAGTTTGGTGCCGACATTACCTGTGGTGAAATGGCTTGTTGTGTACCTTTAGTCAAAGGTATGACACAAGAGTGGGCTCAACAAAACGTCATGAGTCGGAAGACATTTTGGAATACAAATTTGTGGCAATAATCCAAATATAATAGCGCAAACAGCTCAACTGTTGCAAGACACAACGAAAGTTGATTATTTAGATTTAAATATTGGTTGCCCTATAGATTTAATTTATCAACAAGGGGGTGGTAGTGCTTTAATGAGAAGAACTAATATTTTGGAATTGGCTGTACGTTCGTGTTCTGCTTTGAATCCTAGAATACCGTTTACAGTGAAAATGCGTACTGGCATATATGCTGATAAGAGCGTTGCACATGATTTAGTGCCTTTAGTCGAAGAATGGGGTGCCTCAGCAGTTACAGTGGGTATTAAATTGTAGTGCACATACTGATGTTGAAAATAAAATGATTTACCTTGTTCCTTTTCAGTTGCATGGACGTTCCCGTGAACAGCGTTATACAAAAATGCCAATTGGATTATATTGAGGAATGTGCTGCAAAAGTAAAACAGATACCGGTAATTGGTAATGGTGATATTTTAGGATATGAAGATTACTTGAGAAGAGAGTAAGTAATATTTATTAACTTTGTGCAATATTAGTATTAGTGTGAAAAGATAAAGTATAGGGTTTAATCCTAATTGATGTTATAAAAAGTTTACACAAAATATTGAGAAAAAGAACAAAACTTGTTAAAAATTCAGCATGAATATGTATAAACAGTTTGAAAGTATTTTAGGAATTTATGAACATATGCATATATATACAAAATGAAATGCCCTTGTATGAAATAGCAATTGCAATATTCAGAAGACAGTTTGAAAAGGGTTAAACAATCTCACTATGGTTTAGCTAAAAAACATGAAGATAAAATTTTTGATAAAAATTTATTTTAGTGTTTTGATCAGATCTAATGAAACGTTAGGATTTTTATTTAATTTGAAGTTTTCTAAAAAATTTAATTTTAAGCACATTGTGAAGATACAATTTTTGATAAAAATTTATTTTAGTGTTTTTGATCAGATGCACCGAACCGTCAGATTTATTATTTAATTTGAAGTTTTCTAAAAAAGATAATTTAAGGCACATTGTATATGTATGAATGTATTTGTTGTTTCAGTTAAATTGCTTTTTGGGCTATGCAAAATTAGCTTATATTTAATTATATAAGATAAATTTTTTTAGTAGTTTATTTCAATTTTAGAAAATCGCACCTCATGTCTCTTCGGTAATGATTGGACGTGGTGCCTTAATTAAACCTTGGATTTTTAAAGAGATCAAAGAGCAAAAAAATATGGACCCTTCTTCTAGTGAAAGATTTGAAATGATGCGTAAATATGTTGATTATGGTCTTGAACATTGGGGCTCCGACACAAAAGGTGTGGAGAATACCAGACGCTTTTTGCTGGAATGGCAATCTTTCCTATATCGTTATATACCCTACGATCTGATGATGCAACCACCTCAAAAAATTAATCAAAGGCCACAATCATTTAGAGGGCGAGATGAAATGGAAACTTTAATGAGCTCATCGAATTCGCAAGATTGGGTGAAAATAAGTGAAATGTTACTGGGACCGGTGCCAGAAGGTTTCACATTTGTACCTAAGCATAAAGCAAATGCATACTAGTGAATTTATAATGTTAACAATAAGGAAATAAACTGTTAAACAAATATTATTTATTTATAGGTGTTTTACCTTCAAGTGAAATTTATGAAAACAATTTAAAAGAACGAAACAATAATCTGTTTAAATAAAAGAAAACTAAAAATTAATCACTTAGATAGCAGTTTGAGTTGAAATCCTAAGATTTTTGATGATAATTTAATGCTTCTTCAACGTCTAATTTGGAACCCAAAAAAATGGGAGATCTTTCATGGATTTTTTGTGGTACAATATCTAAAATGGAAATTTTACCATTACTGGCCAATCCACCGGCCTGAATCATCAAGTAAGCCATGGGATTGCATTCATACAGAAGACGCAATTTGCCATTAGGGGCAGACTTAGTGGCGGGATATATGAAAATACCACCATATTTAATGGTACGATGAACATCAGCTACCATAGAGCCCACATAACGAGCACCGTAGGGTTTGCCTTTGCTGGGATCCTTTTTGGCAGCAATATAGTTGAAAATACCAGCATCCCATTCGGAAGCATAACCTTCATTAATGGAATAAATTTTACCCTCTCTGGTATACGCATGTTCGGATCAGTCAATATGAATTCACCAATAGCTGGACTCATAAGTAAAACCATTAACTCCAGAACCAGGGCCCAAACTTAAAACAATTGCAGTAGCTGAACCATATAAAGCATAACCAGCGCTACAATTTGATTGCCAGGCTGCAAAGCATCTTTACAGTAGGTATGCCTTCAGACTGTTTACGATAAATAGAAAATATGGAACCAATCGATACCAAGCAATCAATATTAGAAGAACCATCCAAAGGATCAAAACAAACTACATATTTCCTAAAGAAAACAACAAAATATAAAGCAATTTTTGTTCTCAATAAATTCAAAAATAATAATAGCTACTTCACCTGCTTTTCTACCTCCACCTCAATAACATTTTCATTTTCCTCAGACACCATAAGGCAGGTGGTGTAAGAAGATTTCAACATATTGATGAACAATTCATTGGACAAAACATCCAATTTTTTAACTTCTTCACCTTGCACATTTATATCGCCAGCAATGCCATGTAATTTGGCAATGCCAGCTTTGCGCACAGCCGATGCAATTGCTTTTATCGAAGTTTGTATGCAATTCAATAACTGAGACAAATCACCAGTGGCATTTTTGAATTTACGCTGTTCCTGTAACACAAAACGTGTTAAGGTCATCGCATTCGAGTCAAAAGCCTGGCCTTGTTCTGTCATCTTGCCTAAAGAAAGGAAACGATTAAAATGATATTGAAAGCTAACGTATTAAGTCAAATTGAAAAATATAGCCCGTCTATGTGCCGGCATTTTTCGATTTAAAAGTCTTCCAACATTTTTAATTCGCAGTATTTTTTAAAGACAAAGGAATAACAATTATGTACAGAAATATAAAGAAAATCTTTGAAAACGTTACTCCAAAGATTTTCAAGTCCACCAGAGTAAGTTATCGGCACCCTGCAAAGGTGGGCGTATAGACAGCCATATATTTTTTATTTGAATTAAAGCCTTTAATTTAAATTGAGAAGCATCACAAAATGGTGCAGCAAAAATTTAAACAACGCATGTTAATCTTAAGTACTCAAAGAACTAAAAATTTAAGTGTTATAAACAAAAACAAGAAATTTAGGTTAAAAATGTGCTGTGATTAAAAACTATTAAATAATAAAACTATATTTAAATATACTTTTATATACATACATACAAAATTATTTACACAACAGTTGATGTTTTTAAAGACAACTTTTAACGTTAACATTGAAAAGGAAATAAAATAAAGGTGTTTGCTGGTTAATTTTATGTAATTAGAAGCAATAAACAACAGAAGAAGATTTGATTAGAAGGACAATAAAACTAAAAATTATGAAATTTAAGGATTGTTATAAGTTTTTCCGTGCTTAATACCTTTGTCAGCCATTTTAAATTTAATTTTATATTGAGATTTCCTTTAACCTGTATAAAACAAAAGAATATATGTACACAAAATCAATTATTACTTCAGAAAATTGCGGTGTCGGCTTAAATATTTTGAGCGAAGATATTCAGTGCAACTTTGAAACAATAATTTCATGTTTTGCTATTTTCTAAAAAGCCATTAAACATAATGAGCACAACAAGACACCGACTATCATCTGTTAAAAATGGAATACAAGTCTTATAGTAGCTACACAACAGCTATAGCTGCAAATTGAATTTTTCTACATTTTGAAGGCTTAGGAATTCTGACATTTTAAACTTGATTTCTTCACATTTCCAAAAACTTTCTTTATATTCAAGCTGAGTGTATGAATGAGCCTTATCAAACCGTCATGCACTGTTTTCTAGTTTACACATCTTTCTGCTGTTATCAATGTCTCCTTTGATATTTTATTTTTTTCTTAAAACTATATATTTTTTATGAAAAAACAAGAATATTATTATCAAATTAATGCATAGTGTTGTTATTCAAAAAATGATAGCCAGCAATAGAAATATAAAGTAACATTAGATTTTAGATGGTCTTTAAACTTGTTTATTTTGTTTGTCAAATAAAATGCAAAACAAGTTGAAACTTGTTGAAAATTAAAAAATTGACTACGTAGTACCGTTTATTTTAGAGTGGTTGGTAATGGCAGTTTTCATTGAAAGTTTAAAAACACACCCACTCAAGAGCATTTTAATATATGTTTTCTTTTTATTTATGTATATGCACATGTGTTTTGTTTAATTTTATTTTCGATAAATAATAAAATTGTTTAATTTAAAATTATGTATTGCTTGGTATATTTAAAATGTTCTTATCTTTGTTTTACTTTTAAATTATTTGTATGTAGATACTCACAAATTAGTTGTTGTCTATTATCTAAAAAAAGTATACGAAAATACTATTTATATTACGTTTAAGTTCAATCAACTTCTAAATTGGGACTGTTGCCCACGACTTGTGACTCCAGACTGAATGTTTTCTTTTGCCTCAACTTAAATAATAATATAACAAATATTGAACAAGAAAACAACAACATGAGGAAAATACTGATAGAGCAGCACTCTTTGCCTCATTATTAAAACTGTAATGCTTACTGAGCGGTTTTAAACTTGCGTAAGTGCGAAATTTTCCATCTGTTGGTGGTGCTTTAAGGCAATTTTAAAATTCAACATCCGCCATTTTTTTTTTAAGAAATCAGCGGATTTTCGGTTTCTGTGTTTTCTAAATATTCAGTTAGCTGATTTTAAAATGGAATATGGAAAACAATTTTACTATTTTAATTAAAAGAGAAAATAAATTATGTGGATAAAAAACATACAAAAATAATTGAATTAATTAAGCTCGAAATATATCACTTACAAGTTTTATAATAAAACATTCGAAGTGGAAGTATTTTTGTTTTATCGATTGTTTTATGAAAATTAAGTGGTTTCAATGACGTTAGTGGAAACAGCATATTAAAACCGCATTTTTAGCGGTCTTTATATAGATATTTAGCGTTCTTCATACAATGTACGTAGATACATATGTGTACATATATAAAAAACGCTAAATAATCACATAAAAACACACACACAAATCCACAAAATCGAGTGTATCTATAGTGGCAGAGATTTTAAATTGAAAGTAATCTTTTTAGATGTAAACAACAATAACAAAACAGCCGGACACAGGCCAGAGAAGTGATAATTAGTGAAGAAGAAATGTTTTGGGTATACATGTTATGCATATCTGCATAATATATACAAATGTATGTATGTACCTATGTAAGTGCATTTATTTTCATTAATTAACCCAAGTTGTCCTCTTGTGCACATGTGTCACACAGGCTGTTTGGTATGGTTTGCCTGCAAATGACATGATCTCTTTTCCATAAATTTAAACAAGAAATGGACTTATCAAGTTATGCACATTTCTGACAAAAATATCAACTACATACATACATACATACATATGTATGTGTATTGAAAAGAATTAAAAAAAAAGATTTTTGTTATAGCATTTTCTTCTATTTGAAGCATGTTTTAATTTAGTTTTACAAAATTTCAGTAAAATATATTTATATCGGAGCTCTAAGATTCTAATTTGGGGTTAAATATGTTTTGTTCAAAGAATACTGTATGCGTGTACACAAGTAGGTGTGTCCTACATTCTTTACGTACCTGCTGGTATCTATTTGTTGGTATTCCAACGAGCGATTATTTCATAACCATTTCCATGTCTGACGTGCAAAAATACATAGCGTCAGCTTATTATTGCTTTGGTGCACCGACCATTTTCAAAAAAATGGGTTAGGAACGGATTATCAGTGTCTGACATATCAAGCACAACTTTGCTTCGTGTCCACAGTTATAGGTTAACCTTTTTGTCGTTTCCTCCGAGTTTTTGTGGCATATGCAGCAAACCAATAATAAGCTGACGATATAGAAATACA